>PVIH01008758.1:0-52218 GCA_004025045.1 Sigmodon hispidus
CCAAATCCATCCATTTGCCTGTGAATTTTAGGATATCATTTTTTCTTACTGCTGAGTAGTATTCCATTGTGTAGATGTACCACAGTTTGTTAATCCATTCTTCAGTTGAGGGACATCTAGGTTGTTTCCAGGTTCTTGCTATTATAAATAATGCTGCTATGAACATAGTTGAGCTAATACCTTTGGAGTGTGAATGTGTTGAGGCACCAATTTCACCAATTCTCAAACTACTTTGATTTCTGCCACTAGATAGGACTTTGCATTCTCAAGGAATTTGCTGAAGTTTTCTCAATTATTTTATTATCTATACACAATAGATCATTCCCCAGGAAGTCTTACTGTCATCTCATCTGTCTTATAGACCCACACTTTGTGGGAATTAGCTGGGTGCCATATCTTATCTTAGTAATGCAGCAACATGCTCATTTATCTGTTCAACATTAATGAGTTGGAATGAGAGGTGCTGGTTTAGATCAGTAGATTTGTGTGGACAGAGGATATCTTGTTAGATCACCTATTTGGTGAGTCATATAGTAGATACTTATTGTAGATGAATAGGGAATGAGATTACAGCTCCTTCTCTTGCTTTCAACTTCGAGTGGTTTGTATCAGGCAGAAAAAAGGATAGGCTTTCTTCCAGTATGATGTCCAGGATGTTGGCTAAGAGAGGCCATTTTTATAACTTGGAAAGGATGTTCATCTAATAAATTCTACTGGAATATGGCAGAACTGTATGCCTAACAATGTGTTTAGCTGGCCTTGGTGAAAAATCTTAAGGAAATGGAAGTCAAGTCATAAAGGCACAGAAGATGACCAGAGATCAAAGCCACAAGTTATCACATGCAGCACAAACAAATGATATGTTATTTATACCCTAAAGTCCTTTCTGGGATGCTCTGCTCTTTCCCCAAAAGAAAATGTTTATGAACAAGTAGAGATTTACAAATATCTGTAGTCTTGTTGAAAGTTACATGCAGGATACAGACATCTCTAATAAAGCAAGTGACATTAGCATAATGTTTAAATGCCGGTTCCCAAGGCATAGTGGCATTTTGACAAAAGAAAAATCTCCAAGGCATTTGTTCTGTAGTTGTTATAGCACACTCAACTGATGTCCAGGGAGACTGTGCACTGAGGCATGGTAATTTGTGTCAACTATGTATTACAGTTTCTTTAAAATATGGATAAAAACACCCCAGTATCTAATTGTAAGCTCATTGCTTTAACAACAAAACTAATGTCTTTCTTAAAGTGACCATAGAAGGTATTTAGCATTAGTAACTATAAACTAACAATGATCATAAAATATAAAAGAGAGTCAAAGTCACCATTTAAATATCAGAGACAGATGGTATCTTTATAGCGATTTAGAGTTTGTTAAATTATTTCTCTTCTGCTGGCTTAGCTTACTTACTTCTGTTCTAAGACTATGTGTAAGTGTGATGGAGGAAAAATGACTTGACAGGATAATGCAATGCATATGCGTAAATTGTAAATACTTATTTAATTTATATTCCTGAGTGCTTTGCCTGCATGTACATATATATGTGCCATAAACATGCCTGATACCATAAGAGGTAGGAAGGAGGTATTGGTTTTCTGGGGATGTGACTTACAGATGGCTGTGAGCTACCAAATGGTGCTGGAAACTGAACCCAGGTCTTTTGCAAGACTTCTTAACTGCTGAGCCAGCATTCCAGCCCCAACATATTGTATACTTTTATAAGTAGCAAACTTGTCTAAGAATCTAAGGGTAATTATGTTATTTTTACTATAGACCTAAAATATAGGCTAAAGTTCTAATGAAAAATAAAATATAAATATAACCTCTAAAGAGTGGACTTTGACACAGAAAAATGAGTGAATTTTTGAAACCATATGGATGACATGTGTCTTTAGAATATTGTAGAAAAGTAGGTATGTTTTCCATTCTGGTCATCAGTCTGAACTCTGAGGTTCTGAATATCTTTTATATACAAGGAAGGTTCAGAATTGGATTATGAATTGAGTCATATTTTCCAATTTCAAATTCAAATGTTAGATTCCAGACTTCTACAATTTTAAGATTTATATCTGAAGACATAGCTTTTGAAGAGGTAATTAACATAAAAGGACATCCTCAAGGCACATCCCAATCCATTCTCCCTGGTGGCTTTATTAATAGAAGGAATTTAGATAATCTCATTGAAAAGACCATGTAAGGACACAGTAAGCCAGTGAACAACTATTGTCTAGCAAGAAGAACCTTTTAAGAAACTCAAATGGTTGACATCTTAGATTTGTAGCTATTGAATAATGAGAAAACAAGCATCTACTCTTTAAATCACTAAATCTATGTTACTTTATGTAGCAGGTTTAGCAAGCAATATACCCAGAACTAGATAATAATATATTTCTATATGTATTCTACATGTGTTATAAACAATGACAGGACTAAAGATACAGCTTGTTTGAACAACCTTTTTGTACACAGTGTGAAGATGTCTCTTTGTGCTTATGGTTTAATAAAGAGTTGATTGGCCAATAGCTAGGCAGGAGAGGAGAGGTGAGACTTCTGGGAAAGATAGAAATCTTGGGAAAGCATCTGAGACCTGGGAGATTCATCAACCAAACAGGGATGCAGGGTACTGAGGAGGGGTAATTTGCTACATGGCAGAATGTAGACTAATATAAAGGGATAAATTTAAGTTTTAAGAGCTACTAATGGTAGAACGTAAGCTAAGGCCAAGTCTTCTTTATTAATAAAAAAGTCTCTCTGTCATTATTCAAGAGCTACTGATATAAAGAAAAACCTTCTACAATAGCTTAGCAGGTATAATACTTATCTAGCATGCACTAAGCCTCAGGCTTGATTCTCAGCACATCATAAACTAAGTACAGTGGTACAGACCTGTAATCCAAGTACTACTACTCCACGTGAATGCAGGAGCATGTGAAGTTGAAGATTACTATCAGCTAGAATGAGTTTGATGTTATCTTGAGCTATTTGTTTTCATGTTGCAATAAAGGACAACAACAAAAAACTATGATACTCTTAGATAGCATGTATATAGGAATGGTCTAAATATATAACATGTACTAACCATTCTACTTCTGATCCTAGTTCTATGAAATAAGGATGCATGACCATTTCTAACTATCAGGTGAACAAACTGAGGTAAACAATGCCAATTAACTGGCACATTTGGCCTAGCTAATATTTGAATCTAGAGTCAGCAATAAAAATAAATGTCCATTAGATATTTATATATAAACATATATGCATATATATATATACATGCATACACATTGTTAGCCACTGTTGGTTAAATCTACATACATGAAACACACAGACAAGCATGTAGACACTCTTACGTTATTCCATTTGAAACCATGGTAACTCTCAGTGGAATGTAATATTTTTTAAAATCACTTGCTTCATGTCAATTTCCCACAGATCAGTAAATAGCAAACTATCATGTGTAGCAATACATTGTCATCTATTTTTCCATTATTTTCACATTACTACCATGATAAACCACCATGGCTTCACTGATGCAACTTCAGAATTAAAAAATGTCATTTGGGAGGAAAAATCATTTACACACACATGCTCACACACATACACAGATACTTTAACATATTCTGAGCTGTGAAAGAGTTCAAAGGTTGAGTCTTAGAACCTGCTTATCCTTGTTATGAACACAATTAGGTAATTAGGCATGAAGTGGTTTTTTATTTTACTATCTCACATATGCTGAACAAAGAGTAAATTTCTACTCTGTGTATTTTGGCTAAGGGTATTTTTGAGTGAAGCATTTTACAGATTCCCAGTAGGTTTTGAAAAGAATGCTGGGGACCAATTTTTAAATGGAACATCTTGAACGAATTACAGCAAAGGAAAATTTGAGGGCTTGATAATTTAAGTGTTATTTTTACTACTAATGTGAATTCATCCCTAGCAAATTAAAACAGGAAGAATTAATTGGATATGCAAATGAGATTATTCAGTATATAAATCTAATTACATCCCAATTTGCTTTAACAGCATGAAAAAAGAATAAATTGTTCTATGTAAATTGATTGTCTTAAATAACCACCTGTATCTCAACAAAAAAAAAAATGTCTTAGAAAATCTATATTGTAAGTGTAGACATCTAAGTTAATAAAAATGTTATTCACAGGTCCTGTCAAAGGAACCTCTTTGCAGTGAAATTTGCTTACACTCTTGATGTACAATAAGGTATTATCAGGTTTCTAGAGCATAAGAAAATAATGTCACAAGTTGGCTTTTTCCCCTAAGAGCACAATAGATTGATAAGACATGTTGAATTCTGAAACACTTAATGCTTTCACACAGACTAGACTTGAAGTCTGAGCAATTTTCATGTCTGAAAAATAAGAAAGAAAAAGGATGTAAAGTGCGCCAGTCTTCATTAATTTGGCTGTGGCTCTCAAATCTACTTAATCAAATGCTTTCAGTACAATCAAGCTACCCCCACTAACACCCCCTTTTGAAATTATTTTCTTTGCCACTTAGTTTAGGAAAATGGGTTTTGAGTACTTAACAAGGAAAGAAGGCATTAATTCTTGAAGCTTGTGCTTTGGGAACAAGCAGGCTGATATGAGGTGTTTGCAAAATACGGGATAAGAGATTAGTGACTTTCCTAGACACAGATAAAGTCATTGTGTTTACTTCTGCTGTACCAACATACATTGAAGAATCAACCTTCAGTCAAAACACATCTTCCCCTAGTGTACTCAGGGTAGGCCACATTAAACTGTATCTGTTTCCAAAGACTAAGACAGATTATTCAAATATCAAACATCCTAGCATTTGTATCCTGCCAACAACGTGAACCAAATGGTGAGTCAAATTCATGGTCTCATTTTCTCTATGATTTTAACCTCCTAGGTTTATCCCAGGGCATTTTGTAGAAGAGGGTGAATAAAGCCTACATAAATATTTAATGGATAAAGACAGACATATCATGTATAGCATGATAGATGCAATCTTTCTTTCCCCTTGATATATTTTCTTGATGAACCTCAAGAGCTCTGAAAATAACTAATAACTTGCAGGTTTTAGAAAATTATATCTATACAGCATGCAGTAATGACCACATTGATCTAGACAAAACTTTTCTTCAATCTTGTTAAGAGAATTAGTGTTGTTGCAACACTTCACAATCTCTGGAGAGAAAAATCAACAATGACAGTTGGCATTGTTATTAAGAGCATCTCAGACACAGTTCCTTTTTTTAAGGAGATCATTAGAATTTACCTTTAGGGTTTTGTTTTCTCCCAAAATCTGTTTCTCCTTGGCAAGAAAAATATAAGCCCATGTGTGATATAAGAACAGATGCCCTGGCTTTGTGCTGTGCTCTCAAGCTACTATCTGTAGAATCATAAGGAGGGATCAAAGTCAAAGTCTTTGGCAGTACCTGGATGCATCTAAAAGCAATATCCAGAACACTGTGGTCTTAATTTTAATGTGTTGGGTCATACCAAAGGAAAATTAGCTATGTAAAGTGAATGGATTTAAATGAAAGGGATAAAGTGGTTCTGAATGAACATCTCCAAAGTATAGTACATGCTTTGACATCTTCATAAAGGATACATGTGACCTCAGCCACAGATAGCCAAGGAATTATTGAAAGAGAGGGTAAGCAGTCACGTGGCCTCATTCTATTCTTTGTACTCCAGGTCCTGTCATATAAAGCAAAAGGGAAACAGCCTTTTTTATTTCCTTCCTAGCTCTAAGCACTGGCTAAAATGATGTCATTGATCTATTTTCTTGTTTACTGTCTTCTCTAGCTAAGAGGAAAGTAAATGTACATTGCTGGTGACTTTGAGACTATCCAATGTCATTCTAGGAACTCTAAAAATGCTTAGTAATGCAGAAGGTAGGTACATGTGCAAATTACACTGAAGAATACAGTTTGACAACCGGTTTCTATGTACAAAGAACTATGAGGTCACTTGAAAGGGGAGAGATTAGTACACAGGGACACAAATGGTGCTATGGAGAAGATACAGGTCATCTTGCATTGCTGAATCCTGGCTTAGTGTAGGTATTATTTGCAACTCATTAAAGAAATAGGAACAATTCAATTTCATATTTTTTCTAGAAGTTCTATCTACTGCTATCATCAAAGGACAGCAGGGGACACCGAGGCTGATTGCTGTCACATAGTCACATAGCATACCTCACAACTAGTTTCAAACTGCAGCCCAAGCCCCAGCATGTCTGCAGAATTGGGTAGAATTACACCAAATGGAGTTAGATGACAGATAAATAGGAGGAAGACATATAGAAAAGAGAAATTAATTCTACCTTTTCCTTGTGGAAATAAATATATATGGGTATACTCAGCAGAATAAGAAAAATTAGGGAAAGGATTAATTCAATATCTAAATGCCACCTATTATATTTGGCCATAATGTAAATACACACAAGAAATGCTCGAAGTTGCTTCTATATATACACACCTATACAAAATCCTGCACAGGCAGGAAGGCTTGGCAATGAAGAGCAGAATTATTCTTTATACAATCTATGTCCTTCACTTAAGGAATGAGAATGTCTTCACTTCCCAAGCTCTCATAAAGTATTCTGAGATCCACCAAGTTAAGGTGTGAAAGGAATGTAAATATAATTAAATATATTATGCAACACTGTAAAAGTACAGCTTGCAATCCGACTAGTTTTGCAAGTCCCATCCGCTGGTATACTCTATACTAGAATCTGAGCCACTAAATACCTGTCCTTGCTGGCATTTTATAAGCTCTGGCAATCCAGCAAACAACAAGTTTTAAAAAGTTGCCTCCAGAAAACAAATTGCATTATTATTTACTGTGGTACAAAGCTTTGCCTCTATGCGGGGCTGTTTATAGTCACCATAAATAACTAGGAGTGTGGACTAGGGCCACACTGAAGTTGGTATACATGCAAACTGATGGAAAAAGATAATACGTAAATCAATGCTAATAGTAAGATTGACAATGCTGGGAAAATTGGACACAAAAGTGATGAATTTGTTATTCTCCTTCAGAGAGTTTATTTGAACTCATTTGACTTTTTAAAATTTGCTTAATGGTACTATTTACTATAGTTAACAAAAACTAAAACTAAGTAAAAAAAAAAACCCCACAAACAACAATAAACCACTTAATGTTGAAATGCAAAGGTTGGATTTTGGACAATTTAAGCTTTTTTTTTTTTTTTTGCTGTCACTGCCTGGTGAAAACTGTGAATAATATATATTGTCTAGGCAGCATTAACAGGACTGAAAAAGATCATCTCAAATCTATTTAAAGAAGACACATTCAATAACGTTTTAAATAGTGCTTCACTCAAAATAACTATTATAATAAATGAACTGATTTGGCAATGGCTAAGTTCATGACACACCTAATTTCATACATCACTTAGAGTCTTTAAAAAATTTGAAGTTATGCATCATTTTAATTTTTAGGTATCAACAAATGCACTAAATTTTAGTGATCACACTGGCTCCTTCTTCATCTCCAACCGTCAGAGATATTAAGAAGTCAAAGAACATCTTCATGAGCATTCTCAACTTTCTCTCTCTTCCCATTAGTCACCTTTGTTCTCTTTCCTTTATATCCCAAGCTGGAATTCTAATGTTGCTCTCTTCTCCGAGTAAAGGGGACATGCCAAGTGTGACACATTTAGAAAGTTTTGTTGATTAGGTGACATGATCTGAGAACAAGCTGTATTGTTAGAAAGATCTTTCAGTTGTGAGTCCATCAGTCATAAAGGAATTCAGTCAGAAGTTACAAACTTGATATTAAGAACTGAATAGGAATACTGGAATTTTCAGTTCAGACTTTTATACTGCTTTTCATATATGCAGCATATATGAAAAGTATTTTATTTAGGTACATTGTGCAATCATATGCAGGCATGTGAGACAACTGTATGTATGTATAGTGTGTGTATTTATGAACAAGTATGTACATGTGGGATATGTAAATAAAATGAGTTTGTATATATACTGTGTCCTTACCATACAGAAGTTTACCCTTGACAATGACAACCTGTTCTTGGGTTCTAGCAATCTGTACTGTGGTTGTTACTGTGTGTTGACAGAGTATATGGACCTTCAACAAGTTTGCCTTTCCTTGAAACAACTCACCATCAATTTTTTTTCTTTTTTTTTCTTTTTAAGAATTTATCTATTTAGTTTACATTTGAGACAGAGCTTCCCTCCACCCTCCCCTTCCAGTCTCTGTCCCCTCCCACCGAACCCCTCCAATTTCCTCCTCTTCTATCTCCATCCAGGAAAGAGTGAATCTCCTGTGAGTATCAATAAAGCATATCATGTTGCAGTAAGTATACACATGTATAAGGCTGGGAAGGTTATCCAGTATGGGAAGCAGATTTCAAAAGCCAGTAAAAGAGTCAAAGGGAGCCCCTGTTTTTCTGTTAGGAGTTCCATAAGAGGAACAAGCCACACAACTGTAAACATATGCAGAGTGCCTAGGTCAGTCTCATGCAGGACCCCTGATTGACAGTTTGGTCTCTGGGAGCCCAAGTTTGTTGACTGTGTGAGCCTTCCTGTGGTTTCCTTGACACTCTGGCTCCTGTATTTCTTTTTCTTCTTCTGTAGGACTCCCAATCTCTGCCTAATGTTTGGCTGTACCACTAATTCATAACCATGTTTCATCCTCTCCATATCCTCATTGTTCTACCAACCAATTGTTTTCTAATTATCTCACTCCTGCCAGACATACTTCTATACAAAATATTTGTTGTTTTATAATATAGTGTTATTTTTTCCTTATGAACCCAGGAATGGCTTTACTGTGTTTCTGAAAATAGGTAATGCCTTATGCTAAAAACTGCCATACACTGTAAGTATAGCTTCTGATCTGTTGTTTGGACAAGGCTTTTCATGTGTGATGTTAACATTTTCTTTTGTTACTCCATTTAAACTCTTCAAGTTGTCAGATGTTTACCATCATTTATGAATTTCCACCACTCATGATTCAGAGTTCAGAAAGCTTGCATGTGAAAGAAAGCAGTGTCAGTTTTTTTTCTCCTACTCATTTGTAATCCTTTAGCCCCCAGCTACATCCACTCTAAGACAGACCAAAAAAAGAAAAGAAAACAAAACAAAACAGATTTTGTTTTACATATAAATGTTGATGATTTTTACTGTGAATGTTTTTGGTTCATTGAATTCAATTAACTAAATTCTTTTAAAACCAAGTGTGTATTATGTGACTTTTTTTTGACAGTTGTAGCTCTAGCAAGGGGTTAGGGGTGGGCGTCTGATAGCATGGTTTTTCCTTAAGCTATTACATAAAAAAAATCAAAACAAGTAGTCTATTCATTCAAGCATTCAATTATTTGGCTTTATCTGCACAAAGCCTGCTAAACAGTGAACTTTTTCTTTTTCTCCCTGCATTTCAACCTTGTATAGAAATGTCAGCAGTAATGAACTCCCCACTCAACAAAACAGCAGTACATTAAGCTTCTACATTAGCGCATGAAAGAAAATAGTAAAATTCACTCTTTCATTCATTTATTTTTCCATGAATCCATCCATCCATTTATTTAATAAACACCCATGGATGTATCCTCTATTCCAGGAACTATTTTAAATGTTGAAAACAAGAGTTTCTATTCTCAGAAAGCTTATACACTAGTGGGAAATATGTAATATGCTATTATTTTATCAAACATAGGTTAAAAGAAAGTTGGGATAGGATTAGAGCATCTGGAAATTGGGAGAGTGGTACAATGGAAAACATAGTAGGCAGCACATCTGGTCAAAGCCTGCAGGTGATGAGGTTGGCCACATACTGAGCAGAGAGGTATGAGTAAATAGGGGCAGGAGAAGAGTAGATGAAAAATAACAACAAGAGCACAAATCTTTTCTACTTACAGGTAAGAATAGATGAACAGTGAGGCTGGGATATAGCAAGACACAGTGAGTCATAAAAGGAAGGAAACAGAATAGAACAACACTGACAGACAGTGGAGGGGACAAAGTGGTAGCCAGGAGAAGATATCAGCTTTGCTCTCAGTAATGTAGAGTTAAGGTAAGATTTGAATAGGGAAAAGGCATAATTTACTCTGTTTTCAAATTTAACTTATTTTTTATGTGCATGAGTGTTCTGTCTGCATGTAAATTTATATGCACTTATATGTCTAGGACACAAGGAGGCCAGAATATGATATCATATTCTCTGGAACTGTCATTACAGATGGTTGTGAGCTATCACATAGTCAAACCCAAGTTCTCTGGAATAGCAGCCAGTGCTTTCAGCTCCAGAACCATCTCTCACGCCCTGGTTACTCTTTAAAAGATTTATTCTGACAGATGTGATGATAAAAGACTGGAATGAGTAAGGGGAAAGTACAAACTCAAAAGTGATAGAATAGATGCAATGAAGAAAAGTAAGACCAACTGTAGAACTTGAATCTTGCCGAATGGGGATACATAGTGGCTGCTTTAGGTCAGGAAGATTAGATTAAAGGATGCTCAGATTTAGGTTGATCCTAAACATATGTAAAAGGTACAAAGGGCAAAGCATGGAGTAGCAGTGAGACACCAAACACAACAGCAGAAAACTAACAGAAACCGTTTTTAAGCAAGGAGGTTTTGGTTTAAGCAGTGAAAAGAATCAAGCTGCCATCATCTGATGCCTCAGAGTGTCCAGGTGAAGCTCATGTGCACGATAAAGTGAGGTGGTCAAGCCAGCAGGCCATGTATAGGACCATCTAATGGTCTACAGGCCATCTATTAAACATAAGAGTACATATTGCTAATAATGTCATCTAGTATATTTGTTTTCATATGCAAAAAATGTCTGTAAAATGGCTTTGAAGTGTTTAATATAGTCTAAAATTATCCACATTCTTGGTCATAAAGCACATGTCAATAGATACAAAAAAGTGAGAATAACCCCTTGTATCATGTCAGACCACCCTGGCCTAAAGTTAGAATTAAGCAACAAACATCACAGAAAGCCTACAAACTCACGGAAACTGAATGTCTTTATATTGAATCACCACTGGGTCAGGGAAGAAATTAATAAAGAAATCAAAGACTTTCTAGAATTTAATGAAAATGAATTCACAACATATCCAAACTTATGGGATACTATGAAAGCAGTTTAAAATTAAAATTAAAAGGAAAATACATAGCACTAGATGCCTATATGAAAAACCAAGAGAAATCTCACACAAGAGACCTAACAACTCAGCTGAAAGCTTTAGAAAAATTAGAAGCAAACTTGCCTAGAAGAAGATGGCAGGAAATAATTAAAGTTAGGTCTGAAATCAGTACAATAGAAGCAAAAAGAACAATACAAAGAATCAATGAATCAAAAAGTTGGTTCCTTGGGAAATTCAACAAGATAGACAAACCCTTATCCAAACAAACCAAAAAGCAGAGAAAGGATATTCAAATTAACAGAATCAGAAATGAAAAGGGAGGCATAACAACAGACACGCAGAAAATCTAGAGAATTATCAGGTCATACTTTGAAAATCTATACTCAACTAAAATGGAAAACGTAAATGGTTTTCATTTAGTAGAAATGTTGTAATTGGAAAGCCAATTACAACAACATATAAAAAATGTCATCCACCACAATCAGGTAAGCTTCATTCCAGGAATGCAGAGATGGTTCAACATAAGGACAAAATTGTGAATTTCATCCATCATATAAACAAACTGAAGGAAAAAAAACCATGATCAACTCCTTAGATGCTGAAAAAGCCTTTGACAAAGTCCAACATCCCTTTATGATAAAAGCCTCGGAGAGAATAGGAATACAGGGAAAATATCTAAATATAATAAAGGTGATATCCAAGAAGCTGATGGCAAACAACATACTAAATGGAGAGAAACTCAAAGCAATCCCACTAAAATCAGGAACAAGACAAGGCTGTCCCCTCTGTCCTTATCTATCCAATATACTTCTCAAAGTTTAGCCAAAGCAATAAGAAAACAAAAGGAGATTAAGAGAATTCAACTTGGAAAAGAAGAAATAAAACTATCCCTATTTGCAGATGATATGATTGATATGATTGTATACATAAGTGACACATAAAATTCTACCAGGAAATTTCTACAGCTTATAAACACCTTCAGCAATGTAGCAGGATACAAGATTAATTAAAAAATATCAGTAGCACTCCTATACACTAAAGATAAAAGGACTGAAATAGAAAAAAGAAAAACATCACCCTTTACAATGGCTGCAAATAGCATTAAATAGCTCGGTGTAACTATAACCAAAGAAGTAACAGATCTGTTTGACAAAAAATTTAAATCACTTGAAGAAAGTAATTGAAGAGAATATCAAAAAATGGAAATCTCCCATGCTGCTGGATAGGTAGAATCAACATAGTAAAAATGGCAATCTTACCAAAAGCAATCTACAGATTCAATGCATTTCCCATCAAGATCCCATCCCATCACAATTTTTTACATAACTTTAAAGAACAATACCCAATTTCATCTAGAATAACAGGAAAGCCAGGATTGCCAAATCAGTTGTGCTCAGCCAGAGAACCTCAGGAGACATCGCCATCACTAACTTCAAATTATACTATAGAGCTACAGTAATAAAAACAGCCTGGTACTGGCATAAAAACAGACTTGTGGATCAATGAAATAGAACTGAAGACCCTGACATTAACCCACACACCTATGAATACCTGATTTTTCACAAATAGGTCAAAGATATTCATTGGAAAAAAAGATAGTATCTTAAACAAATTGTGTTGGCATAACTGGATGGCAGTGTGTAGAAAAATGCAAATAGATCCAAATCTATCACCATGAACAAAATTCAAATCCAAGTGGATCAAAGACCTCAACATAAAACCAGCTACACTGAACTTGATAGAAAAGAAATTAGAAAAATATCCTCCAACGCAGTGGCACAGGTGACCACTTTCTAAATATAATACCAGTAGCACAGACACTAAGATCAACAGTTAATAAGAGGGACCTCCTGAAACAGACATTTCTGTAAGGCCAAGGACAAAGTCATTAAGACAAAAGGACAACTTACAGAATGGTAAAAGATCTTCACCAACCCTTCAAGTGACAGACGACTGATCTCTAAATATATAGAGAACTCAAGAAACTAGAGCCCAAAGTTCTAAATAATCAAATTAAAAAATGGGGCTCAGAATTAAAAACGGATTTTTCAGCAGAAGAATTACAAATGGCTGAAAGGTACTTGAAAAAATGTTCAACATCTTTAGCCGTTAGAGAAATGCAAATCAAAACAACTTTGGGATACCACTTTACACTTGTGAGAATGGCTAAGATTAAAAACATAGATGATAGCCTATGATGGAGAGGATGCGGAGCATGGGAAACACTTCTCCATTGTTGATGGGAGTGTGAATTTGTACAGCCACTCTGGAATGCAATGTGGCAGTTTCTTAGAAAACTAGGAATCAGTATCTCCAAGAATCCAGCAATACCAGTATTGGCCATATACTCTAAAGTTGCACATTTGCACCCCAAAAGCATTAGCTCAACTATGTTCATAGTAGCATTATTCATAATAGCAAAACCCTGGAAACAACCTAGATGTCCCTCAACTGGAGGATGGATTAACAAATTGTGGTACATTTATACAATGGAGTACTACTCAGCAGTAAGAAAAAATGCTATTCTAAAATTTGCAGGCAAATGGATGGATGGATTTGGAGAATATCCTCCAGAGCAAAGTATCTCAAACCCAGAAAGATAAGCAGGGGATGTACTCACTAATTAGTGGACCTTAAGCAAAGCATTCTTATGTCATTAAAAGAAGGGAAATCTTTAGCATGAATGACTTAGATCTTCAGCTTTCCTTACAATGATACTATTTGGAACCAGTATCCATCTGCATTTGGTCTACTAAAATTCCACTGAATTTGCTACTGTGTCATCCACTTCTAAGAATTAAATACAATGAATAAATGAGAAAAAGAAAAGTTAAGTGGTAGAAACTTTAAAAAGGCACAGAATTCTGGCAGAAACTCCCAGTCCACTTAAGGAGAGTGAGGAGGGATTTTATAAGCAATAGGGTAAAGATCATGATGGGGAAACCACAGAGACAGTGTAGCTACTTGACTGATTGTTGGAGACCTACATGAGACTGAACTAGGCACTCTGAATGTGGAAGACAGTGTGTGGCTTGGGCAGACTGTGTGGCCTTTGGCTGTAGGAACATGATTTATCTTTAGTGCATGAACTGGATTTTTGGAGCCCGTTTTTATAGAGAGATACCTTGGTCAGCCTTCATATGGTGGATGGGTTTAGTCCTGTCTCAACTTGATATGCAAACTGTATTGACTCCCTGTGAGAGTCCTTACCCTCTCTGAGAAGTAGGTGAAGGGTAGGGTGGGGAGAAGCTGGGGGCTAGTAGGAGTAGATAAGTGAAAGGAAACTGGTTGGTATGTAAAATTAAAAAAAACCTTTTAAATTAATAAAGAAAGAAAAAAGTGTCTTCCTATGTTCACATCATTGTTAAGTGCAAATAAAAAGATAAGAAAATGACAGTGTCTACATGAATAAAGGAACTGTGATGTACACATATGGAATAATGCTTCATTTTGTCAGTTTCCACATTGTCCTAGAAGCTGACAATATGATAAGTGAGATAGTATAGAGATATAAAAAAAACAATACTACATTGCATTACCTATATGTGTAATATTGGGGAGAAAATACCCAGAGGCAAAGAACAACACATTGGAGGGAGACTGAGAGAGTAGTCCAACTAATGCAACAGTTTATATATACATATATAAATGTATATATATATATATATGACTAGAGTTTGTTGTTCTTATTCTTCTTTCCCCATCCTTCCCTCTCTCCCATTGTCCCTTTTTTCTCTCCAATGAGTCTCCCATCCGGCCTGCCACTGTCATGGCACATGTGTTCCATTGCCCTCTCTTTTTCCACTCCCTCCTTTGAAGGTCTCATCTTTTTCCCTAGTGATACAGTTTCTACTTAATGAGAACATTTCCTTGCTACAGCTGTACTAGGGGCAGAGCAGAGCAGAATCACAAACATTGTGGATCAAGAATATGAGGCCAGTGACAAAGTGTGCCTATTATTAAAGAACCCAAAGCACCCTGAGAGATTTTAAGTCTAGACTGAGATGGGAAATGGAAAGCAAAGGAGTGAGAGTACATGCATGTAGAGCGGACTGGAAATCTTTTTTCCTGTAAGCTGGAAGGCAGTCCAGACAAGGAGAAAACAGGTGTTAGCATTTTCTAAACTCTGATAATGTTTGTGCCCTAAGCTTTAGAGTTTATACGCGTACCTTATTAAAGACCTTTAATTTATCCACCTAGAGGCAGATTTTAGAGATGAAGGGATTAGCTGTTTGCCCAAGGTTGGAAAGTTTAAAAGTACAATGGGTTTGATTTTAGGCACTACTTCCACATGTAGCCAAAGTCACATTAAGTGGTGGAGGAAGAGTTGGTAAGAGAAACTTCTGTAACTAGACAGTAAATATTTAGAAAAAAGCAAACAAACAAACAAAACAAAACACCCCAAAACATAAAACAATAACAATGAAACAACAAAAAACAACCCTAACACTCTAGGCAGTGATAGGCATGACAATGAAACCACAGGTCCAGTGGTGATCAGAGGATGAATGAAGGCATATCAGTCCTACACCTGAGGGAAGCTTTAGTCAAGGATAAGCAAGCTGACAGCTAAGAATCAGGGATTTATAGGAGGTGATAAAAGAAGCTGGTGATAATCAGGGGAGGAAGTCAATGTAACTCCTCAAAGACCTTACAGTGGACACAATTTCAAAACTCAGTGGTGTTTCCTGTTGATGCAAGGACCAAGTCTAGGACTATACTCTGGGACATCAAACAATATGAACAACAACTTATTTTATAATTAAACCAAAATAGGTTACAATCTCATTAAAATAATTAAAAGTACGTAAAGTGATTGTAAATTACACATTATATATATATATATATATATATGAATGATTAAAATTTGATGCAGATTGATGGGGAAGGAGACTTGAGACACTGCACTAGCTGAAGAACTACTGGCAAATGATGGTTGTTTTGGATAGGGTGTTGCTACAGGCAGGTTACCTATGTACACAAAGGCAGCACTAGTGGACTCTGTAATGTATATATATATAATATATATATATATATTATATAACTCAAAGATGAGAGGGGTCACTTGGTTGGTAGGGCAGAATGAGAGAAAGAGGGGAGATAGGTATGCATATGATCAAGATACACTGTATATATGTATTAAACTGTCAAGAAATACATAAAATGCTTTAATAATACATGTATACATGTATGTACGCATATATGTATTCTACTTCTAAAACAATCATATCTGAGATAATCATGCTTTAATCTTCAAAAGAAACAGAAATGGTGTCTATAAAATCTGTTACTTAAAAACAGCCTATGCTTATGATTCATTAGTATATATAAGCTTGTTTACATTCCAATTATTGATATGAAAGGAGGGAATAGTTATTATGCAATAAACAAATGTGAGCTGGGGAGTTTACATATTTTCCAATAACAAAATGCAGTAAGAAAGACTATTTTTTTCTAAACTACTTCCTGTCGAATGAGGGGATAAGCAATTTCTATTATTTTATTTCATTTGAGGTAAGAATTTCTATGAAGCTGTAAGTCTTCTGAAAAATTGTTGTACACTCCCTAAAGGCTTTATATATTTTGTTTTCTAAGGCTAATTTTAATAGACACATCATGTTGCTCAGAATACAAGTACAGGGAGGGGAAGACAGAGTATATTCCAATGCCTCGGGAGCACACAGATACAGATGAATACACTTAATCCTGTCCTCCTGACAAGGACTGGCAGCTCCTGTCAAGACCCCAGACTTAAGCAAGCTCTGAACATGCTGGAAGAAACTGTGCAGTAAAGGAACACAGCAGATGCTGTGTGGTGTGGTGCCTTCCAGTAGCGTGTCCTACTGTCATGTGAACATGTCAGTCTTGTGCAAGTTTCCAAAATTAATTGCAGGACAGAGGGGCAGAAAATTGGGATCTGGTTATTTCATTGTGAAGAAAGCAGCACTCATGGTAGAAACATATTACATCAATTCCTGAAAGTGTATTCAGATATACACAGACAACAAACCTTTCCCTCTCATAAAATATTATTTTATCAAAATACCATTTAACAAGAAAAAGGACACTAGAAAAAAATCATTAGAAAAAATTGTAGGAGAAAAGTTACCATAAAATATTTGATATCAAATTAAAGCTTAGTATATCATTCTGTCTAGGTTCATTCTACCCTCTTTGAACAACAGGAGAGAAGGGGTAACTTACAATGAATAGAATTTACATTTTATAGATTTGAAGACTAGCATATCCAAGGTTCTGTGTGACAAAAGCCTTTTGCTGTTTGTCAGTTTTTGGCAGAAGAAAGAAAGGAAAGGATATGTAAGACACATGAATGCTGGCTGCAGAAAGGGGTCCATGAACTGGTCTACTGAAATCAACTCATTTCTACCATAATAATGCAGTCTGTTTATGAAAGCAGAAGCCATTTGTAGCAGTCACTTCTTAGGGGTCTTCTTCTCATGGCTGGGCTACATTTCCACCCATAAATTTTGGAGGATGTATCCAAACACAGCACTCATTGTTCTGGCTATTTTTTCACCTTATTACTATTATTATTTCACTTTTTTTGAAGATTTTCAGATTAATCCAACAAATTTAATGAACTAATTTTCATGGGAATGTGGGAAAGATGAGACTTGAAGTTACTCAGGGTGGAAGAACTAAATAGGTATATAGAGAGTGAATGGGCTTTAGTTTAAATACAGTATAGCCACATTGTCTACCAGAAAAAGAAAATGACTAACGGGAAAATCAACACTCCCTGATGGTTCAGAGATCTGTGTCTTCAAGATCCATATTTATTCATTGAAAAATTCATTCCCTGCAATAATTGAATGGTGAATGCCCTGCTTTTTCTTTAAGAAAAACTTCAATCCTGAACTGATAGGTGATTGTGAGCTACCATATTTTTGCATGGGAATAAACTTGGGTTGTCTGCAAGAGAAGCCTGTGCTCTTCTGAATCTCTGAGTCATCTCTCCATTTTTCCCAATTCCCAAATGAATAATATAATTATTCACATATTAAGGTGTCTACATCTAGTAGTGCACTACACAAAGCTATCACTGAATGTATTCTGGCAATAAAGAATGTTAATGCTTTTAGGAATATGCTTTTAAAGATTATAGTTCTCCCGCACTGAGTCTTTAAGCAGTGTTTGTATTACTGACTAGGTCTGTGGAGAGTCATCTAAGAGAATAGGCCACCAAGTGAATAATAATACATTGATACATAGAGACTAATACATTTTTTATTTAACTACAGAGTGGAAGCTAATACAATTGTGTAGTGAAACTAATACATTTTTCATTACTTAAATGCATACTAGACACTTCCAGAGTTACTAATGAATTTGCATGAGACCCTCCAAAGAATTCAGAATCAATTTAAATCATTTCCCAACTATTGTGTTCATCTGTTCATGAAAAATAATGATTTCAAGGGTAGGATATCACTTGTAGAGGGCAGAAAAACATTTCCTTGCCTTCACTATCAACAGGATCAAAATGAAATGGGATTTAAAAATGAAAAAATTATTTTTTCACTATATACTTAATTCTGAGTATCCCATTTTTGTCTTTTATTTTCAGAGAGTGAAAAAAACAAATGTCTTTTTTCCTCTTTTCCTTTCTTATTGAGATGAGGGGTAGATTTTGAAGTCAAAAGCAAAGACCAGTGACTTTCAGAATTAACTTTATGCTAGCAATGTTATGAATACAATGCCTCTATTTTCTTAGTCTGTTAGAGCTGTAGGTCGGGATGACTGCTGATATGATATCTCTGATGTAAGTGTTTTATAATTATATTATTCTCACTAATAAATTTAATATTAAAAAGACAATAGAAAAGTCTCATTCTAGTGAAAATATACATTTTATTTTTACAATGAACTTAATCCCTTAAATCAGGTTGCATCTTTTTTTCTAAAAGGGAGAAATCAATGTGTTTGTGGCCTGAATATCTATTAAGTTGAAATCCTCAAAGCTGAATTATGCAATGTGCTGATTCATCGGTATATTAAATATGTGCAGACATAGAACTTGGGATCTTATTTGAATGTAGCTTGTGAAGTATGATAAAGACCTCTAGTAGATTATCTACAAAGCAAATTAACTAGAGGAAACAATGTCTAGTGAGCAGGAAAAGGCACTATTTCTACACTCTTCCTACTGGAAAGCGGCTGGCTACTGGTTATCTCGGGTTCTGTGTAAGAAATCCTAGGATTCTGCACTATGGTGCCAGTTTTGATGGATGACTAGAAATGCTTCTAAAAAATGGATCCCGAAGTTCAAATGAGTCATGATTTCAGTATCATAAAACATTCTTTGGGTGAGGAAATAAACAATGTATACCTTTTAAGTTAATTAGATCCTGTAGATCTTAAGTGAAACTTATCACTTAGAATTCTTTAGCCATTATCAACAATCACTGCTTAAATACTGAGGATGGTGCAGCTTTTTGGTTGACAGTTTGTACTTTTTTAAGTCCTGCTTTGGATCTACACTGGCCTAACAGCCTTGTGCTGGACAATCCACTCTATTTCAACAACCTGAAACAAAAATCAATGATAATCTCTGGTATGTGAAGCCAGAATAACTTCTAAGTGTAGAGATCTTCAATTCTGTTAGTATAACTTAAAGCTAACAGAATTGCTAGATTTGGCCCCATGAAATGACTCAGCATTAAAGGTGTTTGCTTCCAAGGCTAATGAATTGAGTTTAAGCCCAGAAATCACAATTAGAAAAATATCAATTTCTTCATGTTTTCCTATGACTTCTACATATACTATTATTACCATAGGTTTAAGGTTTTGATGCTATTAGTTAATTTAAATTTTATAACTTAAGTTTCTGTGTCCTCATAAAACTTTTTATCTTTATGTATCTTTAGTGTGGGTTTGTTCTCAGGATGGGCTATTGCCATACACTCTGGCCTAATTCAACCTTAATTTTCCCCTTAAGTGCCCTGCCTTCAAATATATTCATATTTTGGGATAGAGATTTAAGTTGGTAGAAGATATACCATACTTAGCCTGTAACAGAAACTTATTTTAGATAATTTTTTTAGCTATAATTTTCAAATTTCTTAAAATTAAGCATTTATGAATGCACACAGTAGCACCAGTTGTATTCTTATTCAATAATTAGTTGTTAGAGTGGAAAACTGGTCAAAGGATAAAATCTGTTTCTTGGCTGGAGACCTCTAATACTCTAGTTGTGCCTGGTTACTTTAGTGAGTGACCTTTCCTATGAAAGCAGGTTCATGGCTACTTTATTATCTATTCCAAGGAAAGAGGGTTCATCTTAAATCACACTAAAGAGATGGGTGTAATAATTAGTTCTCCAATGAAATACAAGGCAGTTTATCTCCCAGAATCCCCGTTCTTAGTGCAGTAGCCATGTAGCATTCTAAGTTTGTCTACAATTCTGTATTATTTAAGAAACATGCTTTTTTTCTCCTTTCCTTTCTGTGTTCTAAGCATTGTTTCCTGAACACTGGATTCTCCCACCAGCATCATGAGCCACCTTATTTCTTCACCAAGGCCTCTTTCCCAGCCTGTGTCTGTCTGTCTGCCTTCTGTCGCATCTCCACATTATCTTACTGGGCATGGTCCTTCTCTCTCTCTCCCTCATCGTCTTCCTCCATGTAGCTGCTGGAGCTTTCAGCTTGCTTGCCCTTGAACTTTTCATTTTAAAAAATCAAATAAAATTGGTCTTGAGCTTCTGTTAGAGTTCATTTTTAAGCTATGTTATTGAAACCAAGAACCCCAAGAGGGAACCCCAATTTTACCTGTATCACAGTCATTTTAATGGATTAGTCATAGTGGGGACATTTTAAAATGAGAATATTATCTTACAGGATTTTTTTTAAAAATTACTCTAGTTCCTTACTTAAAAATGTCTATACCTATATTTTTATAATACAGAGGTGAGAATTTTTGATAAAATATAAAATTTTGAGTACTGCCCAGGTTTCAAATGACTATAAGATTAGGATTTTTTTTAGAAATGTGACTGCCACTGTCTCCAAATCAGACGCAGAACTGCAGGGTGTTCGGCTGATTTCTGAAGATTCAGATTGGAGTTCTTTCCAATTTGGGAATAGATAGAGCTTTATTCTCATTTCACTGACACTGATAAAGGCACCAAGGGAAAAAAAAATCCACTTCATCACTGTCTACTGACAGCAATCAGAGAAATTTGAAAATCCTCTCAATAGTCACTTAGACTGACACCCAGATATATCAGAAATCTATTACATCATATCCTGAATGAAAAATATTCTCATGAATCAAAGCTTTTACAGATTTGTTTTTTATATCCAAGTTCAGAGAAAATCAGTCTCCCAGGCATTTTTCTTAATGTTCCTTATTCCAATTCCCTGAATCCCAGGCATGTCCTATCCTCCTCATCCACATTTTCCTGATGACTAAGTGCCTACTACCCAGAACTTCACAAGTCTTCTTTGTTATGAAATTCTCACTTACCTGGGATGGTAAACCTTGGAACACACAGAATAAACTCATTTTGGTTGTAAAGAATACTGACCAGACTCCATCATGTTACCAGAAGCCTTCTGGATGCTATTTGTGTTCTTAGAAAAAGCTGGAGGGAGGATGCATCAAGCCACTTAGGAAGCAACAGCTAGTGATGTCCAAGTTCTTCATCAGGCAAAGAGGAAACTTTTCAATACAGAAAGTCTTTTAGCCACTGCTCAGACTATACCATCAAGCAAATCCTCTACCAACATATATACACGATGTCAAGTCCAGAAGAATTTGACAAGAGCAGAAAGCCTGGTAAGAACCATTTTACAAATGTGGATAAATTAAACAAATATTCTTGATTAACATTGATGCAATGTTAAATAACATAATAATTAAAATTCCCAGTAAATTAATTTAAGCGAATAGCTTCTATATATTTTTGAAAATAAAAATGAGTAAAACACATAAGACCTAACGGCAATAGACTGAAACAGATGACAGAGCTTTCTGCTGCTACCCTGTGGTCAGCAGTTTAAGAAAGGATCAGTTATATTTTAGAAAATGTGACAACTTAATGAGGTAGTTTGCTAAAAATGAATGTAATTAGTATAGAAATAGTTATAGAATATAAGTCATAACTAAGTAATGTTCAGTATAGAACATTTTTCTTATTTCTACTTTCTCATTTTTTGTGTGTATATGCTGGACATATATGTGCATACACATGGGCACATGTGTGTAGGTGCACATGCATATCTGTAACACTGTATGTGGAAACCCAAGACTAATGTCTGGAATCACCTCTGATTGTTCTTTCACCTTATTCCCAATTATTCAGGGTCTCTTAATCACACCCAGATCTTGATGGTAGGGCTAGTCTTGCTAGCCAGCTTATTCTGTGGGCTCCCTCCCTCCACATTGTGAAGCTGGAATTAAAGGCGGCTGTCACACTCAACCTGACATTTTCATGGGTTCTGGGGATCCAAATTTTGTTCCTTATACTCACACAACAATCACTTTAACCACTAATCCATTTCTTCAGCCTAACAAAGCATGCTTTTAAACCATCGACTTGTAAACTATAAAAAATTGCATTCTCTACAAAGACACAATATTCAGTTTGGGCCCTTACCTTATGGTGCCTAACTCATCTCTAGCTGCTTAGGTAAGGATTTAACATTCTTCAAAACTCCCTAACATAAATCAAACTGGAGTGATTGGGTATATCAAACCCACTTCCATCAGACACTCAGACTAAAGGGATGGATTACAAGGCAAATAATGTTCAGTAGGTGGAGGGGTATGAAAACCAAATAGATTATTTGAACAAATTATGAATAGAATGAGTGATAGGATTATAATATAAAGCACAGATATACTATTATGCATCACCTTTGAAGAACATCCTTGTGATATGGAAAATGTAAGAAATGCTATCAAGATGTAGAAGCTTAGATGTACTGTTTCTCCATGGCAACAACTTTTCCATTCTAGAATACAGTCCTTTTCTTCCAAAACAAAATAACAACTGATCTTAAGTTAAATTAGAAGGAAATACCAAAGGAACTCACACTTTTATTACTTAAACATTGTGTTAAAATTTTGGGAGTTTAATGATAGTTTAGATATAGATTAATTATATAATAACAATTACTTCTTCAAAGCCAAGTCAACTCCTTTTCTCTTGAATCATGACTATTTTTTTTCTTAAAAGATACAAGTACATTTGGTCCATTTACTAAGAAAAAATTATCTGGGGATATTTAAAACAAACAAACAAACAAAGACAAGACACAAAGCATAATTCTAAGGAAATGGCTTCAGAGGTTCACTTTTTTAAAATTAAGAATTTCCAACCTTGACCACAGCTTAAACTACTAACAGTAGTGGAGAGGGTGCCTGAGTTGACTTCTCCTGATAATCAAATTGGAGAATACTCGATCATCATAGAGTCTTCATCCAGTAAATGATAGAAGTAGATGCAGAGATTCATTATCCAAACACCAGTAGTCCAGTTGAGGAGAGGGAAGAGGGATTATATATGTGCAAGAGGGGATCAAGACCTTGATGAGGAAATCTACTGAGACAACTGAACCAAGCTAATGGGAACTCATGAACTTTAGACTGACAGTTGTGGTGCCTTCATGGAACTAGACTAGGCCTTCTGCATATAAGATACAGTTGTGTACCTTGGTCTGTTTAAGGGGCCCCTGGCAGTGTGATTAGGATCTATCTCTGGTTCATGGAGTCCATTACCTATGGTGGGACACTTTGTACAGCCTTGATACTTTGATATAGAAGGCTTGGTCCTGCTTCCACTGAATGCACCAGGCTTTGCTGACTTGCCAGGGTAGGCCTTACCGTTTTGGATGAGGGGAAAGTGGGGTGAGTATGGGGGAAGCAGGAGGAGGGATGAGAGGAGGAATCTATGGTTAGTATGTAAAATGAAATAAACAATTCATAAATAAATTTAAATAGTTAAATAAACGAGAATAAACTAGGAGGGGACAGAACCGCTTAAAGACAATATCCATATTACATAGTACCCTAAAGTAAGGAGATTCTAATGAACACTGAAAAGAGATATGACAACATGAATAGGCTGTTCTCAGAAGAAAACTAGTTTATCAATAAAGAAATAAAAACATTACTTAAAATCAAACAGATATCATGTCAATCTCAATTGATAGACAAATGGAAAACAGAGTACTAGTGTGTGAGAGAACTTAAAACACTGGACACCAAAAGCAAGAGTGCATCAAGAATAATCATGTAAGAATCCATTTAATTATAGCTGGGGAAGCTGAAGATTCAAATATATCATGATATAGCAATGCTACTTCTCAACCAGTTGCAGGAAGAAACATGCATGATCATGTTTACATTAAGTGCCTACCTGGAGCTGAGCAGTTGGGTTAAATACTTGCTGTGCAGATGTGAGGACTGGACTTGAGATACCTAGAATTTAATGAAAATCTCAGAGGATATGGTGTCCCACCAGTAATCCCAGTCATCAGGGGACAGTGACAGATTATCCTCAGAGAAAGCTCTTTAGTCAGACTAGTCAAAGTGGTGAACCCTGTCTTTAGTGACAGACCTTGTTGGAGTGTGATTGAGGAAGATACCCAATGTCAATCTCAAGCCTACCCATTTATGTGTACACATGTCACCAGCTCATCCATGCCAGTGCCTGTGTATGCATACACCAGTATGCATCTCACATGCTTAAATACATTGACACAACACATACATGTCAAAATCATCAAGTGGGTAATAAAATATGGTATGTTTAACAAAGGATTAATGATAGATGAAACTTGAGTATATCCGATTCAGTTCTAACAACATGGATGAATCTCAAGAATTTGAATGCAGCAGCAAGTAAGAACTCTGTATAACTTCATTTACACAAAATATGAGTAGGGTAGAGTAGAGTGGTATGACAAAAGTGTAAAAGCAATCAATGAAATGATAAAAACAATATTCACAATAATATTAGTAGTTAGAGTTGAGAAGACAGACAAAAATAGGATTCAAGAACATTCTAGAAATTGCAACGTTAAGAATGATTTGCTTATAGTATTACAATGCTCTTTTTATGTTTAATGCATAATTTATAAGCACTCACATATTGATGGAATGCTGACAACAATTTAAACAGAGTATGAGATTATTAGGAAATAAGGCATCATATGAGGAAGACATCAGGATGCTTTGAGTCACAGGAGACCCCTTATATGTCTTCCTGAAAGATTGGTGACTCTGTGTGTGTGTGTTCTCAAGGAACGTCAGGAGGGTGGCAACAGTGGTGTCCTACAATTTTTATAAAGTATACAATTTTTCTGTGCTCTGAAGACAATACCAGTGATGATACATTCAGTATTTTCATTCTTTATTTTGTTTAGCCCATACCATAACCCTGTGAGGTATGTACTTTATTATTCTTACTTTTTAGATGAGAAATCAATTACCCAATCACATGATTAATTACAAAAAAAAATGAAGCTAAACTTGAGACACAGAAATTTCAATTGCTGGGCCAAGAATCAATCCCAATGAAACTTGTTTCTGTACAAGCCAAGCCAAGAGGAAAAGAAAGCAGACTGAGGAATCCACATTGTGCTGTAGTTCTACTTGGGACTCCATATTACCATCTACATTGCAAGTGTTGACCGGCAGAGTTAAGGTACTATTGTCAAATTATTAGTATATTTTAAATTGTAGACTTGGTGTGTTCTATATGGGTACACATGTGTGTAGATGGGTGTGGGTTCTATACGTGCATTCAGAGGCCAGAGATAGGTGCTGTATGCCTTTCTTAATATTCCCCATGTTCTTTTTGAGTCAAATCTTTCACTGAACTTGGAGCCTACCTTTTCAGTGGAGCTATCTAAACTGCAGGGTTCAGGGGTTCACTTGTCTCGTCTATCCTGATCTAGAATACACGCCCCCATCACACCAGCACACCCATCTTTTACTTGTGCTCTTGAGATCTGAACTTATGTTCTGATGCATGCAAAGCAAGCTCTTTACCCTCCCTGGTATCATTACTGCTTCTTCATGGTAGATAATGACTGGTGCCAACATGAAGTATATTGAATTTATCAAAGCAGATTTTTTTTTCTGAAGCAATTTGAAAGATTTTAAATCTTTAAAAAGTTGGATCTCAAGGTGAAACTTGCAAGTTGTTTTAAAATATTATTCTCTGGATCATTTTTGTACTCTACTGAAACCTGTAAAATTTTTTTGATAACTACACACATGAGCACTGCATTTACATTATATCTTCAGCCACTTCAAACTCCTAAAGTGTTTCTTACTTCTACATCCCAAATTATATTTTCTTTATTTATAACATCATACACACACAAATGCACACATGCATTTACAATCAGCTGCATCCAGTTATCAATCCCCATATGTACATGTTTCCAGGATTAAGTAGAAGCTCATTTCTTAAAGAATCTAATTCTCTCCCTTTTAGAAGCCATTGACCACTTGTAGATTTTCTAAGGATCAGACCATGTGGACTTTCCCTTATCTATGTTGGCATGCCAACTGCTATTGTTATCAGACAGGCCTTGCTTGGGCAATATAATATTGAATTTCATGGGTACTTTTGCCTGTCACTGCTAGAGGACCCGATGTAAAGGCAATCTAGTCATCTGGCCCTTAAAATCTTTCTGCTACATACACCTCCAATTTCCCATAAACCTTAGGTGTTGGGGTTCACTGAAGGTGTACTAAATGTGATTGGGCACTCCACAATCCCTTATTCTCTGTATTTGTATCAGTTGTATATTTCCACAATGGTTTCCATACACAAAGAAGCTTCTTTGATAAGGGGTGAGAACTACATTTACCTGTGAGAATAAGTATTTAGAATATAGTTAGAAACAATATTGGTTTAAGAAAATGGTGATAGAAACTTTCTTGAATTTATGCCTGCTCCTTAGAATAATATTTTTGGTGCATGAAATGAAATAACCCATAGAATTTTGAAAGAAAGCATTTATACAGAAGTATAATTACAAGAAATTTAAATATTTTGAAAAGTCATTTATGTGTCCTGGTTTGGGGTTTAGAGCATTTGCCTAACAGGTATAAGTTCTGGAATTTATTCACAATAATGAAATAATAATAAATAAATAAATAAATAAATGTTTCTAGTGACAAGTTTAGAAAACCTCAATAGTGAACATATGATATTTAAAAACATTTGTGCTCAATTGATACATGAATATGTCAGTGACTTCTGTTGGTTATGTAGCCATCATAACTTGCCACAATTTAATGTCTATCTAATTTTAATTGAAGGAATTCTAAACTTCAGAGGATGATTAATGAACTCAAGTGTCTCACTTTGTTTTGTTTTGTTTTTTATACCTGTGAGCCTTGTCAAGACATCCTGATATATTGTATCTCCCAGTTTACCTCCTAGTGACTGATCTGGTCTCTCAGTCGGGAGATGTCAAGCTGTTCCTTTTGCCTTCCCTGCTTCATTCCAGCTGCCAGGGACACTGTTGTTTTCCACTCAATATTCTCAAGTCTTCAATGCATCCAGGCTACTGTGTCACTGCCATCTTTTTTATGCTTGTTCTTTCAGCAGGGAATAACTTTATGATCATCATTCATTTCACGCAGCCCTCTCTCCCAATATATAAGTCTGACAAAAGGCAGAACACTTTGGGAACTAGAATTCATCATGCTTGTTTGCACACACCTGATTTATGTTTACCTATCCTTTGACCTCCCCAAACCCCTCCTGCCTACACTGCAGGAGGAAGTTCCACGGGGAGAGCTGAATATTATCCTGAAGTCTTGGTAAAACTGCCATGTGGTTGAAGAAGGATTAATAGCATACCGCTAGCATATCTGTGCAGTGATCCATAAAACTCAGAAATGATTGCTGAGCTTCAGGACAAGGAGTTAAAATGACAAAAATATATAGACCATGAATGGGCAAAACAAGAGGCTAGAAAACCAGAAAGAAAAACATAAGTGTAAAAATGGAAATAAAAGTGAATGAGTCTCAATAAAGAGGACCTGAAGCAGTTACTGTTTAGTGTTCACAAGCCCATCATAGCATTGGCTTTAACTAAGCAGGAGATGAAGGGATTCTGTCATGCTTCAATGAGCAGAGAAGTAGCTTTCTGTACTGCTTTGCTCCATTTATGAGGTTGCCAGCCAGTCTGCCCTCTGGAACTGACATGATTCCTTATCCCACTCATTTCTTTGCAGGTATTAACTACTTGGTAGTTAAAGCAACAAAATAATACTTAGCTAAGTGTGTATGCAGAATGCATGTTGGGTAATAGAGAAAATGCAGTGACATGCTCCACTCACTGTCCTCTGACCCATACACAAAACCATGCAATTGTTAGGGGTACTGGCTTTGAATCAGAGCACCTAACTTTTTTCATATAAAATGTGTGATCTAGCATGAGGTGCTGAGGAGCTCTCTGATCCTCTGGTGGTTCATCTATAATTGGATAGCTCTACACGTATTACATTAGAATCATATAGATTTTTCTCAAAAACTTGGCATTTATTAAAACATTAAATAGTAATACATTTATTCCATGATTTCTAACTTGTGCAATTTTTAATCATCTCCTTTACTTCGAAACTTACTTGGTTTATTCGCATCCAATTCTTTTCTCTCAGAATCCTTTGGTTGGATTCAAAAGTAACAAGGAATAGTTACAATTTAATGTACTTTACTAATTGTAGTTCATTTAAGAGAAAGATTAAAAAAAATTCAAGTTATGAACTCTCTATAATACCACATCAGGTCAAGTTTCTAAAAAGGCTCACCAATGGCTTTTCACATTTGCATTCATTTCTGTGGCTTCTGTGTAGTTTTGTAGTATTGCTAAGATTTACATTATGCTTCTGTCCTGGCATAGAAGTGGGAAACCTGTCATTCCTGGAAAGAGTCATAGGAGAAGGAGAAGACAGTGGAAGAACACATTCAATGTGTAAGTCAGATTTTAACTTCTGCAACTGTTTTGTGAAATTTTCCCCAAGCCTGGAACATCCTTGGGATTTTCCAAACAACTATTTAAGCATTGATTTCAAACAATTTTGTGTCTCTTAGCCATGGATCTTGGGCCTGTTTCCTTGTGGCCCACCATCTCCTCCATCCCTCTCTTCCTTCTGTCTCTTCTCCATTTATCCTTCCTTTTCTCTTTCTCTCCATTAGAAACAAAAACTTAGAAGGCTAGAGAAATGGCTCATCAGTTAAGAGCACAGGTTTCTCTTCAAGAGGACCCAGGTTCAATTCCTAGCATCTACACAGCAGCTGACACCTGTCTGTAACTTCAGTTCCAGAGAATCTGGCACTTTCAAGCACACATCAATGTACATAGGAAAAAATATGTTTTTTTTTTTTTTTAAAAAAAAAGAGAAAAAGCTGAACAGAATACACGTTGTTCTCCCTAGGCATTCTAAATCTTTATTTCAGACCTCATCATGATCATAGCTCTAAATCTTTTTGCCTGAAGGAGTATTCAACTCTGTGCACCCCCCTCAATATAACTGTTCACATTTGTTTAACTGTCTAACAGTGGCACCCTCAAGAATGAGGTTTGTCTTCTTTTCCAGTGGGAGCTATGCTTTCACTTTATGCTTTTAGTTGGATTTCTATCTGGAAGTTATTCTGTTTATCACAAGGTAAAGACTTTATTTTCACATATTCAGTAGGGTACACACAAAATTCAGAAGATTTTGAAAGAAAATATCACAGACATATAGAACAAGGGTATTCTTATAGAAGGACATTTTGTTTTTCTAAGAAATAGAACACAGAAGGAAATTATGCAGCCCCACTCACCCACCAAGCAAAAGGCTACTTCCTCTGAGGTTCTGTATCCAAACACTAAGCCAGCTTCAAATCCATAGAGTAGATCCAGAGTCCTTATGTTATAAGGAGTACCATAGCCCATGATAGCCTGGTTCAGGATTGTGGCACACAAAAGAGCCCGAGGAGATGGAAGTCATTCAAGAACCTTAACCTGAACTAGACTCATATGCCTTTCATTCTCACAGCCATTTATACTGAGCATTTTTGACAAAATATTTTGTGAAAGTATAATTACCATCACCCTCTTTTGAGGAAAATGTTTATTATAAAGGTAAGAGTTTAATGCATATAAATAAAAAATTCACTTCTGTAATGTGCTTAGGCAAACTCTGACCAGTTGCCATGTGCATGTTATATTTTACATACATTAGTGGTGAGCTGAGGATAAATGGGGAGAGAGAGGAAGCTGTTAATATTATTGAGAAATTTATGGATCTAACAACCTGTTAAGACATTGTCAAGATTTTCTCAACCATCCTTACCACCTTATAAGGCTGGACTATTTTTTGTTGTTATTTTTATAGAAGATGAAATGAAGACTTGATAAGATCCAGTCACACATATGTGCTCAGATATTTACTTCTTATAGACTAATTTTAATTCAGTTTTATTTCATGATAAGATTTATTCTCTTCTGGTATCCTCTTTACTATTTTTTTTTTTTAAGTTTTAACGGGGATTATTCTTGTGGAATCCTAGGAATTTCCCTAACACCGGGTTTCTACCTAATCCCAAAATGGCTCTATCAAAATCTGTTTCTTTGCTCTCCCTCTTTGTCCCTCCCCCAACTCAAGCATTTCATTCCTTTATGTTTCCTTCTTACCCTTCCCCTGTAAACAAATTGATAGCCACCCTAATTGTCATCACAGAACCTTCATGTAGAAACTGCTGAAATTAAATGCAGAGATCCACAGCTAAGCATTGGACAGAGCTCTCAGTCCAGCCAGAGTGAGGGAGAAGAGATTATATGAGCCAATGGATCAAGATCATGATGGGGGAAACCTATGGAGACAGTTAACCGTGCTACTGGGAGCTCACTGACTGGGCTGACAGCAGGGGAAGCTGCATGGGACTGAACTAGGCCCTCAGAATGTGTTTGACAATTGTGTGGCTTGGGCAGCTTGTGGGGTGCCTGACACTGGGACCAGGATTTATTAGTACATGAACTGGCTTTTTCAAGCCCAGTCCCTATAGAGGGATACTTTGCTTGGCCTTGATACAAGGCTGAGTGGGTTGGTCCTATCTCAACTTGATATACTAACTTTTGACTCCCAATGGGAGGCCTTATTCTCTCTGAGGAAATGATAAGGGGATGGGGAGAGGCTAAGCTGAAGTGTGAGTGGGATAATGGGAGAGAAGGGGAGCTGTGATAGGTATGTAAAATAAAAAAAAACACTTTACAAAAAGCAAAATTAAGGTATAAGTCCTTTTCATTTATATAATAGTGTTTTAGTTAGAAAAGAAAACAATTATGCAAAATAAATTTTTAGTGTATTTATGCAATAAAATGATTTGTTGTCTTAAAATGTACAATCTCTTTGCATTTAATGCACAGGAAAGAAACCACAAAAAAAATGATGCCTCAACCATCATGATATTGAACAGAGGTATAGAGAGATTAAAACGCTTTGTTTTAAAATTGGGATAATGAAATAGGAGAGGGAGAGGCAGCTGCAGAATCTAGAGGTATACATATATCTATGGAAATTAGGTTGCCCAAATTTCCAATACGCTACTCATTCCATGTACAAAGACATCTTGTGTAAACAGCGTCTTCACTTAAATCCAGCAATTATAAAGGATTACATTCAACTGACAGCAGTATTTATTTTCTACAGCTGAATCTTTTATGAGTAGAACAAAGGTATGGAACTGATACTTGATGCTATCCTGTTCCTACAAGTTAGATTTCCCCAGACTCTTAGTAACTTTGAGAGGATCTGCAGTTTCAAATGACTATCCCATGAGGAGCTCACTGAAAGTTATATTAAGTGAGAAGTGAAATGACTTCATGTAGCATGGCACTTCACTGGTATCAATAATTTAAGTTAATATAATTCAGTGAATGCCTGGTTTACCTCCATTTTTTTCAGAGCTGCTAAGAATTCAGATCCCACATGTTCCTACATAGCTACAAATTTGAGGAGATATTCTTATTTATGATGGGAATGAAGAAAGCACCCATTATAAACATACAGAATTGTCTGTGTTTTATAAACAAGAAATTAAAATATTCAAAGGGTTAAAGTCATAAATTTTGAGCATAGTTGAGAAAAATAAGGCAAAGAAAATTCACCACAGCATTTTGTGGACTGGCTGAGAGGGTGGAAGTACTTGTACCCTGAATAGTCTGTGGTGTGTTATTGGTGTCTGATCAACACAGAAAACATTTCATAGAAAAAGAGCTACCTCCTTTATGTCCTATACCCAGCGAGACTATTAGGATGCAAAAGTATGCTGAAACATGTAGCTTGCCCCTACAGCCAGGTGCTACCTGACCTCTCCATCTCTCATGATTACATGGAATGATCTTCTGATGTCAATCACCTTATAATTATGACCTAACAGTCACACACTCCCTGCTAAACACCTTTGGAAAACGAGATAATATAAACATAAAATAAAGGTATATGTGAATGCTGGGAAAGTTTTCTCTCCAGATAAACAGTGGAATATTTTAAATCAATTCCTAAAGCCGTCCATTTGAAAGTATCTACTCTCAGTGTAATTTCTCCATTGCCCCTACATCCTTGGACCAGTAAACATTGCTACTAAAAAGAGCATGAAGCTGAAGCTATAGTTAGTGCATACTGGGAAGCAAGAACTTAAGAATGGAATTTCACTCATTGCATTGAATATTTTTGACAACTTTTTTTTTTTTTTTTTTTTTTTTTTGGTTAACCGAGTATTCTCTCTCTTTATATATTTTATTTCCACATGAAATTTAATATAAGCTTTTGAAGTAATAGGAATAATTATAAATGATGCTAAGAATTAAAACATTAAAAAAATTGCCTCTACACAGTGCAGTTTATAGCCTGTGATGAGATAATTAGGTAAATAGGTACTCCCAGTAGTGGGCAAGTATAACTGCCCTGTTATTGCTGAGGCACTCACAGAAGCAGTGTGTCAGTCAGGAAACAGATTCACTGTTGTAACAGATAACTTGTTCAATAGTTTCCAATATGTTTCAGTCTTCTGCAGTTATCCATTATACAAACTATCAACTTTATTCATTTCTTCTACAATTCACCTGACTGGAGCCTCCCTTTATCTACTAGGCCTCCCCTCAACAAAATATCATTAAAAATAAATTATTGTTTGGTTAGTGTTAAAAACCTTGATTCAGTGTGATGTGTTCATACATATATGCCATTTTACCTTGCTGTCCTCTACCCCTCCTCCTTCTCCTGTTATATAATACCACCCATGTGTCTTGATATACTGTGTATCAAATAAAGATTGCCTGAAGATCTGAAGACACAGCCAGCCACAGAGTTACCCCTGCACTAGGAAGTTTGAAACAGAAACAGGAAGTGATATGGCTGGGCAGAGAAACAAACATAAGGTGTGAGGAGACAGAAGTTCACCCCCTTGTGATTCTATTTTAGCCTCTGCTTCCCTTAAGTTCCTCTATTCAGTCTGAGGATTCCCAGAGACAGGATCATCCCCTTTTGGCTGAGCAGTTGACAACGTGAGAAGTGGTTGTGGCTGGTTCCTCTGTCTCTCTGATCTTTGAGTTTTTACCTCAGTGTCTGCCTCCAGGTTTTTATTATAAGATCAGTTACCATTCCTGCAACACCCATGTTGGTTCATTTCTGTCTCCCAAACCGTCCTACCACATGCTTACCCTCTATTGTTCCTCTTACCTTCCATCCTCTGCCTCTGCTTTTATCTAGACTCTACATACAAAAGAAAATATACTGTGTAAGCCTGACAAATATTTTAATCATAAATAGTATAATACATTAGATAAAGTTCTTAATAGAAGAAATAATAATGGTCAATGAATATTTGAAAAAGTGCCTGATGTCATTAGCCATCAGCAGAATGAAAATTAAAAGTGCTTTTCTTTATTATAGTGAAATACCTATGCTGAAGAAAACAAATGAACCAATTCTGGCAATGACATGGAGAAAGATATTCCTTATGCACTGATGGTGGAAATACAAAGTGGTGCAGCCCCTATGGAAATCACCATGCTCAAGAAAATGAAAATAAAACTACCATTTGACAAAGTTATAACATTCTTGACTCTATAACCAAAGAACTATAGGTTAACAAACACATTTGTTAGTATCTATATTTACTGATGCTAAAGAGACAATATACATACCCAGCTTAGATGTCATTTAATAGATGAATGGATAAAGAAATACTTACATAGATATACAATTTAATTACATTCAACTGGAATGGAGAATGAAATTATGATGTTTCAAATGGATACAAATTAAGATAATTATATTAAAAGAAGCAGCTACCAATGTTGATAAAAATAAACAAATATATGAAACAGAATTTCACAGCAAATTCTGATTTGTATTTTAGTTTGGACCATTTCATGAAACTTATGTAGTATTCAGTAATAATGAACAAATAAACCAAGTAATATGATAAATGCTTATAATAAGTTTCCGGTAGGAGACACAGTAAGAACAAGACACCTGGGGTGTGGATTTCTGTATTTAACCTCCCAGGGCTTCTAGTCACTATATGTGACATTTCAGAAAATCATGTAAGTTCACTGAGCCTTAGTTTCCTAGTTTGTGGGCTCAGAATACAAATATGATTCTATAAGGTTGACATCAATATTAAATGCAGTTATATAATATATCCATACCTGTCTGTGTTATATGTTTTCTGAGATCTATACAGTATTTGAAATAGTATGTAGACCCCAAATATATATATGCATACAATGTACAAATGCATCTATATTCCATATATGTATAAATATATATACATGAAGTATGTGTTCCCTGGCATGAAGAAATGATGGCTCTTTATGTTATTCATTACTGTAATTCAACAACTGCTATGTTTTGAAAACTGTAAATAGTTTCTAGTTCTAGATATAATAAATTTTTTACTTATATATATTTTATTTTAATTATCAACATTTGCTCACTTTTCATGGAAGCCTTTGAGAGTGACACAAACTTGCAGTAGAGATTATGACAAATATCATGCCACTATGTATGACACTGATGTGTGTCCTAGTAAGAGATTTTCTCCTAGAAAAAAATAAAGGACAGCTCTAGCAACTAGATGTCTCAACTTTTGCCAAATGATGTGCTTACAGAGACATTTCTAGTATTCAAACATTATTTAAAGAATAGATTAATCCAAATCCTTGGTTTATCCTGTCTTAAATACAGTTTTTGATGGTAGCTTTAGCAGATGTATAAAAATATTTGGTAGCAAAGAAAATATATATCAGTCCTTTAAAGGGCAATCCTAAAGGCTACTCATCTCCTAGCTCACTTCGCCATTAAAAGAAATCTGTACAAACTTTCAAACTTCAGAAATTCATATGTTATGGTGGATATCATCATATAACTCTGTATATTCTCTGAAACTCATTAAAGTGTATATTTAAATGAATTCATTTGAGTGACAGCGTCCAGATTTCTGAGTTGATTGTTTTGTAGGCAAAGTAGATCAAGAATTCATTCTGTTTTCTTAATCCAAGAGAAACCTCAATGATTTAAATAAGAGGAGGGATTTAGAAAATGCAAAGTGTTTTAAGACTCTGAAATCCCCTTACCTGCCTCAGAATAGACAGGGGCTTTATGCATGTACAGATGTTAAAATTATCTGGGGAGGTTTAGGCACAAACAGATTAAAGATTCTATCTCATCATCACTGACACCTGCAAGGTTTAATTAAGCTGAAAGTCACCAACTTCTGCTCAAAACGCTGACTGGTGGCTTTTAATTAGTCACTTTTTTTTTTCATTGATTAGCAACTTATACAATACTCACTTACAAATGGCTGTAATGCTGAGCTTGTTTCAGAGCTTAATTAATATGACATAGACTATTTCACAATGGTGTCCTTGTTTTATTTATGAAGCAAAAGCACAGAATTTTATTGCTAACCTCAAACAGTGACATGCAAATACAATTTTCCAGGCAAGTCAAAACTGATAATATGAAACCTTCTTTGTCTTACAGGAAAACTTTGAAGAAATGAGCCATTGCTTCCTGTCTCAAGCCGTCAATTAATTTCTCAGTAACAGCCCTGTCAACAAAATTTAAAGATAAATTTTTGAATAAATAACTACTCATCAATTCTCAGTTATCCAAATTATTCCTCAGAATTCACTATGGAATTAATTAAACTTGTGTGGCCACTTCTTTACTTTCTTATATGCAAGTGATTCTCAAATCACTCTCTCTAGATTCAGTGTCTTCCTGGAAGCCAGAGCACTTGCTTTTAACTATTATCTTGGCATTTACCTGAAGTATATAGGACTGGCATCTTGACTTTAAGACCAAAACAAGACCCTTCCTCTGATGTGTGTTGTGTTCTCCTTCACCTGATTTTGATTCATCCAAGCAAATAATTTTCCCACAATACTTGAATCAAATAATAGATAACCCATTTAACACTTTATTACATTTATTTTGCTTAGCATTATATTTTCAAAGCTTTCTGAAGTTATAGTGTATTTGTAGTATGTGTGTATGTGCATATGTGTAGGCTAGAGATTGATTTTGAATACCTTTCTCAATAATTTTCCACCTTTTATTTTTGCCATAAAGTATCTCAGTGTAATGTGAAGATCACTTATTCAGCTGGACTTTTTGGCAAACAAACCCAGCATTGCTTCTACCTTCCCCAATCTGTCCATTATCACTTTTCATCTAGAAATTAGATATGCTGCACTTTGCTCATTTCTATAATGCCACTCTATTATTGGTTTACTCTCAGTTTTAAAATCCTACAAAATCTTGCACTCTCTTGTTGTCTTCTTTCTTTACAGGTCATAGCTCAAGCTCATTTCTGGTTGGAGGGACTACATTGATCTTCTTCTAGTCATGCATGAGGTAAAGTGAATTTTGTTGAGCAACTAGACAAGTTCTATGTCTAGATGTTCTATGCCAATGCCCCCAAGGCATTGAATGGAACTACCAGAAACAACTCACATTATATACTCCCTAAATTTCTAAATTGTAACACAGAATTCCACTAAATCAAATTCTTGTCTGTTAGCATACTGAATTTTAATCTGTAACCAAAAAAGCATTAATAACATGTTGATTCCATTAGAATAAAAAAGATAGTAATGCCATTTTAAATATAGCCGAAAATCCTAGTTATATCATTCTACTGGCTGAAAGTAATATTTACTGAAGTTTCTCTACAATAATATTTTCTCCCATGTTTTGAAAAAGGAGCTTTGAAGGTAACTGTATATCTCTGTATAGCAAGTTACGTTGAGAGGAATGCATTTCTACTGCACTAGTTCATTTTATCAATAAATTTTTATAAAGGTTATATAATTATGTTTAGGTGTCTGCCTGTGAGACTGTGCACATGGTTATACATATCCATGTGCAGTAAGAAGTTTCCCTGTCCTGCCCAGCTCTTTCTGCAGTCTTTCAGTACCACATAATCACACAAAGGCTTATAATAATTACAAGCTGTTTGGCCTGTGGCTCAGGCCTATTACTTGTTCTTATTCTTATGATTAGAATAATTAAATAGAAACCCATGATTCTATTTATGTTTAGCGATGTGACTTGGTACCTTTTCTTCAGTGTAACATTCTCATCTTTCTCCCTCTGTGTCTTCCTGGTGTCTCTGCTCTCTCTTTCACTTTCCAGAATTCTTCTAGTCTGGTTGCCCACCTCTACTTTCTGTCTATCTACTGACAAATCAGTATTTTATTAAACCAATATTTACAGTCATAAATATTGACAGTGTACAAAAGCATAGTCCCATAGCACCCATGGAAGCTAGAGGGATTCTCTGTAGATAGAGTGATAGGTCACATGGGTGCTGGGAATATAAATTTAGACCTTTGTAAGGGTGGTACATTAACCATTGAGCAATTGATAGCTCTACCTCTACTAAAGGACTTTTGCATAAATACCTATCTGGTATAAAAATGCTTCCAGATAGCTGTATAAGCAATGTAATAAGAAAAATAGTCTATAATTTATTAGAATAGACAAGACATATTAACTTCTTTACCAACTTCTATACTACAAATATTTAATAAACATCTAAAAATTTCTAGTTATCTATATCTAGTGTCAATCTCCATTAACTTTGCCCTTCTGTCTATAGAGTCTGTTTTTAATAAAAACTAGTAATCAATCTACATAATGATCCAGCAATACCACTCTTGGGCATATACCCAAAAGATGTACATTCTTACCAAAAGAGCATATGCTCAACTATGTTCATAGCAGCATTATTCATAGTAACCAGAACCTGAAAACAACTTAGATGCTCCTCAATTGAAAAATGGATTTAAAAAATGATACATTTACACAATGGAGTGCTACTCAACAGAAAAAAAAAAGACATCCTGAAATTTGCAAGCAAATAGATGAAACTAGAAAAAGATTATCTTGAGTGAGGCATCAAATATCCAGAAAGACAAACATGCTATGTAATTACTCATAAGTGGATTTTAGACATAAAGCAAAGGATAACCAGGCTACAATCTACAACCCCTGAGCAGTTAGGTAACAAAGAGAAAACTAAGAGAGATACCAATGGATCCCCCTTGGAATGGGAAATAAGATTTCCTAGGTAAATTTGGACCATAGAGGTGGAGAGGGTAAGGGGAAGTAGGAAGAGAACATGAGGGAATGGGATGGTTGAGTTGGGAGAGGAACAGAGAAGACGAACAACAAAATAAATATTTTGATAGAGGGAGCCATTGTGGAGTTAGTGAGAAACCTGGTTCTAGGGAAATACCCAAGAACTCACAAACATGACCCCAGTGAAGACTCTAATCAACAGTGGAGAGCATGCCTACACTGGCTCTCCTTTATAATCAAATTGATGACCATCCTCATTGTCATTCTAGAACCTTCATCCAGCAGCTGATAGAAGCCAATGTAGAAATCCTCAGCTAAGCACTAGGTTGAGTTCCCAGGCCAGTTGAAGCTAGAGAGAAGAGATTATATGAGCAAAGGGGTCAAGATCTTGACGAGGAAACCCACAGAGACAGCTGACCTGAACAACTGGAAGTTCATTGACTTTGAGCTGACAGCTACACGGGACTAAACTAAGCCCTCTGAATGTAGATGACAGTCAAATGGTGTGGGGATTTTGTGGGGCCTCTGGAAGTGGGATCAGAATTTATCCCTAGTGCATGAACTAGATTTTTAGAGCCCATTTCCTATGGAGGGATACCTTGCTCAACCTTGATACTGGGGGTAGGAGCTTAGTCCTACCTCAACTAGATATTCCAGATTGTATTGACACACCCTGTGAGTTCTGACCTTCTCTGAGGAATTAATGGGAGGATGGGGTGGGGGGAAGCTAAAGGATGACTTGGAAGAGGGGAGTAAGGGGGAGCAGTCATGGGTATATAAAAACTATAACTTTCAAATTAAAAAAGTATAATTCTGCATTTGTGTTTTTGTAAATTGGGAGATAATAAGACTGGGTATGAATCTGAGAGGTCTGATAACGTAGTTTGATGGTGTGCATAATATAAAATCACCAAATAATTAATATATAAAGAAAAAAATGCAAAAAAGAAAATGAAAACAATCTTTCCAGGTTCCCTTTACATCTGATACTCTGATTAATTATTAACAAAGCCCAAACTGGGTAGATATGCAGCAGGGCAGGGAATAAAGAGAGAGTAGAAAGGTATGAATCTGTTCAAGCCATAACATATTTGGAGTTTAGAAAGTACATTCAGAAATAGCTTCCTTAAGCAGGTATTGAAGTAAAATCATTGCTGAGACACAGACAACAGAACTTTCCCTGAGCCTATAACTAGTTACACTCATACTGATGGCTACATTTATGTTGCTGTATCCAAATCAATGGATATGAAGAATGTGTTATGAACTAGCAACAGTTATAGTCTTTGAGGAACATGAAATAATAGAATGAAAAAAATTACCCTCCAATTTTGAGGTCCTTAGTGACTTTAGAAACTTACAACTAGATTAGGAAGGGTCAAGACAGCCCTTAGCTCCATAAATGGTGTGATAGCTTTTGGTAAGGATTAACCACCACAGTAGAGGGGTTTCACTTGTTTCTTTTTTTTTTAATCCTTAGAATTTAAGCTGGACAAAGTAGAATTACTCTTACTGTGGCTGACTTTTACACTTGTTTTTATCCCTTTTTCATGCTGGTCACATCTCTTGAAAGACATATCATATGAATTTTAATGAGACCTTTTTTGGTTTTGGGTACTGAGTTTTATTAAGAGATTTGTCCCCTAATCTTTTAGGTCTTCATGAGTCAAGGGTGGACACATTAATAAATGTTATATAATTACTTCATGACTGTTAAAAAATAGTGGTGAAGGATTTGTTGTATGTTATTTTCAATCAATGTCACATGCATACACTTCTTAAGTTGCTGCTTACATCTTCTACATGATTAAAACAGCAGGACCTTTTCCTAAAAACACTCATTCTGAGGATTGAGAGAAATAAGACATACAAAGAACACTTGCAGTGGAAGTAGTATTAAATGTATAGGAGACATACTCAGACAAAAAAGAGAAAAAAAAAAAACCTTTTAGCTGTCTTAATACAATTCATAAAAATGTATGGTCTATTTTATTTACTAATTTGCTATATCATACCTCAAAACACTGTCAGTTTTTCTTGGTAGTAGGAAATGCCACTATTGTTTTAGAAAAGAAACTCCACAAATATTCACATAACTACTTTTCTGCCTGGATGCATATTTGTAATTTTAAGATTTTTCTGATTATGAGATAGCTACTAAATTGTTCAGTGGAAAAGATGCACAAACAAATGCAAATAAAACAAACCAGCCTCCTGGATTCCTCTTCATGTAGGATTTATTGTTGCTGGACTGAATTGCACATCTGGACAGAATTGCACACTTGTAGTACTTGAGTTTACTTTCACAATGACAAAATGGATAGTGTAAGATTGTATTAGATGACAATTTGTCATGACTTCTCACAGAGATTGAAACACTAGTTGGTGGAAATAGCTGCAGAAAAGGTGATGATAACAGAAAAAGAAATGCACACACATTGAGCAGGGCCTCCCAAACAGAACAGAATGCTAGAACTCTGGAACTGAATCACCTAGCAGGGCACACACCTAAAATACCTCTTGTAAAGAAACAGTGATTTAAAAATAACCACAAGTTTTAAAAGAATGTGAACAGCCTTTGGGGAAACAGTAGAAAAACAAAACCATCTCATTCAAATAGGAACTAACTCATCCAAGCTGCTCTTCTACTCACTCCTTTCGTTTAGTAAAAGATGTCAATAAGTCAAAATGAGGAAACTTCATTAACTATAGAATAATGTGAAAAAATTTCAAATTTCTCCTCAGTCCAATGGAATAAAAATGATTCTCTACTTGGCAGCATACCCTTGATATGTAAAATAATTGAATCCAGAGTATATTCTCATAGGAAATACTCAAATGCTCAATTCTGTATTTAAATCTTTTTTTTTTTAAAAAAAAAAAACTGTATTTATTTATTATTTATTTATTTGCCTTGGTGTTTGCCTGGAACTGGAACTACAGACAGTTGTTAGCTGCCATGTGGGTGCTGGGAATTGAACCCAGATCCTCTGGAAGAGCAGACAGTGCTCTGGTGCTCTTAACCGCTGAGCCATCTCTCCAGCCCCTGTATTGTAGCAGGGAAATAATGGATAGTACCGGTATGGGAGGGGCATGGTCTGCGAAGACGAGATGGATGCGGAGCACGGAGAGAGAGGCGGGTCTTCCGGTCCCAGGGCTCAGCGGCGCAGCGAGGCGGCGGCTTGGCGCGTTGCTAAAACTTTCCTTTGTACGTGATTCTAACAAAATAAACCTTATTTAATATATACTTCTTGGTGGCGGGTTTGTACCGTGATAATTGGAGCCCAATGTGGGGCACGATTTGTTGTAGTATGTTTTTTTTTTGGAATGTTCTCTATACGATATAAATAAATAACTGTTTAGACCCATGCAGGGCACCGTAGAAGTGGGTGGAGAATCAGAGGCAGCCAGTTAGGAAGAAGGGGTAGAGTTTACTAGTCGCCATCTGTCCCCCGAAGAAGAAGCATGTAAGAATTCAGGTGAGCCATGGGCTGCAAGCCACGTGGTGGGTAGATTCATAAAAATAAGTTGATTTAAAAAAAAAAGAGCTAGCTAGTAATGTGCTTAAGATATGGGCCAAACAGTGTAAAGTATATAAGCATGTGATTCATTTCTTTTGGGGGGCAAAAGCTGCGGGCACACAGACCAGACTCCACACCGCCGGCACCACACGCGTGCCAGGTCACAAATCTCCAGACCCAAACAGGCCAAAAAAAACCCATACTACAACACTGTATTTAAATCTTAAAAGAAGATTTTAAAAGGATTTGTGTTCCTTGCCTTCTTATCAATTATCTGCTTTATAGTCACTGAAAAGATATTCTTGCTCATTGATTAGAAAATAGTGCACATTTAAGAAGGTCAGTACATCCTGTGGTTCCTTCTAATCAGTAGGCTGAGATAGGAGGCTGATTTGGCCAAAGATATGGAGAATAGCCTGGGCTGTTCCAAGCCCAGATATACCCATATCTCCTTTGCTTATTATATTTAAAGCAGTTGAGCAAATTTGTTTTTATTTTATTTATGTATGTATGTATGTACGTATGTATGTATCTGTTTGTTTGCTTGTTTGTTTATTTCTTTGATAAAAATGATAACCAAACCAATTTGAGTGAGGGAAGGGTTTTTTCTTTTGTCTTACAGGTTCTAGATTATCATGGAGGGAAGTAAAGGCAGGAACTCAAGCAGAAACCTGGAGGAAGACAAGGAAGCAGAAGCTATGGAAGAATAATGCCTTTTGGTATACTCCCTATTACTTGCTCAGCTTGCTTTTTTATACAACTCAGAACCACCTGCCCAGGGGTACTACCACCTCCAGTCAGCTTGGCCATCTCATATCAATCATACATAAAGGAAATGTTCCTCACATATTACCACATGTCAATACTCATTTGAGATGTCCTCTTCCAGGAGATTTTAGTATCTGCAAAGTTGATAAAAGCAAGCAACACAATATAGATAGACACTGAAATCTGTCATATTGAGCAATACCTTATAGAAGGAGATAGATAGGCAATAAATGAAGAAGAAAATACACAGTACCAAAGATACTGTTAGCTACCATGATTTCAAAGTATCAGGGATAGTAAGCAGGTATGGTGGTATATATTTTTAATTCCAGAAATCCAGAGGCTCACAAGTTCAAGGATTGCAAGTTCAAGATTAGAAGAGGTTATTGAATAAATTTTTTAGACTAGCTTGAATTACTGCAGACACGTTTATTCTCACAAAACAACACCAAAAAACATTCAAACAATAAAAAATACAAAATGTACTTGAAACCATGGTATCCTATATTTATATTTTATAAAAATATTTTAGTCAGTAGTCACATAATTGTCTACCTTGAGCCAGTATTGTGCTAAGACTATACACAGTACAACCAAAACTTGTCTTGAATGTCGTAAATACAAATAAAACCAGATAATGGCCATTTTGTTTGTGAGAATAAATTTGAAATTAAAGTTAGGAAAATACAAGTTTTTTTTTATGTATGATATCAATAATGGTATTTGCTCAATAAAACAAAATGGTAGCATGTTTAAGGTTATATAAATTATAAAGTACAGGTTCCCTCCCTGATAACTAAAGAAATAATTTACTTGAGAATGATAAGAAAACTGTAGGAGCTTTAATGGAAAAAAAGTCATCATTTTAAAACCTAAGCTAGCCTAGAAATATATTCTATAGTATTTTAAAACCCTTTTCAAATCCAAAAAATATATTTTTGTTTAGAAGATTGCAAAAATAATAAACAAGAATAATGTATAATCAATAATTTTTCATAGTTTCTGACAGAGCCTAATTTATTTAACATACAATTGTTAGAAACTATCTATACTTAACAGGTACAAATAGCTATTTCACTATTTTCAAATCCACAGAAAATCTGTCTTATCTGTTCCTGTTGCTATAACAAAACACTTTATTCTGGGTCCTCTATAAACAGCAGATCTTTATTGTTCATATTTATGGAGATGGGAGGTTCAATGTACAGGTCTTAACAAGTATATTGGGGAATTTATGAGAGCCTAGGTTTTGCTTCTCAGAATCAGAGACATGGTTCTGGGCTGTGATGGGCAAAAGTGAAAAGATGTCCAAAGGACTTGAGGCAATGCCTTCCTGATTTTGATTATGTTTTATTTTTAACAAGGTAAAAGGTTACTATCATGTCTTACTTCCCTAAGGACCTCACCTTTAATATACCAACTACAGGAGCTAAACTTCAATATATATTATTAATAGGATTTTGTTAAAACCTCAGAGAGATCCATGAGCACAGGAACCAAATGCATTTACTAAGCAAAGCTAGACAAACATCAGTGTTTTCAAAGTATGAATTGTCTGAATTATCAATGAGTTTCTTTTATTTTGTTTTTAAATTTTATGTGTATGAATATTTTGTTTGCATGTATGTATGGATACCATGTGCATGCCTGTTATGATTGTAGACCTGAAGGGGACATAAGATCCTGGAACTGGAGTTACCATGGTCTAAATCATCATGTGGGTGCTGGAAACAAGACCTGGATCATCTGCTGAATCAAGAGCTCTTAACTGCTGAGTCATCTTTCTAGGCCTTCAGTGAGTTTCTTAATTGTTTGTTATCAAGAGTCAATGAATAAAGAGTCATAATAACAGTGTTTAATAGTTAAAAATTATATTTTGTTTTGGAAATCTCATAATGGTAGAATAATTAGGGTGTTAAGTTGTTAAGTAGTGGATATCTTAATTTCCCATTACTAATTGTTCTCTACGAATTGGGTCATTTTCAGAGATATTTGTGTTGTCAGTGCTTAGTGAAATGATCCAAGTGAGTGGTTCAGAGGTAAAAGAACTGTTTTTTTTTTAAAAAACTTTATTTATTTATTATTTATTTATTTATTTGCCTTGGTGTTTGCCTGGAACTGGAACTACAGACAGTTGTTAGCTGCCATGTGGGTGCTGGGAATCGAACCCGGGTCCTCTGGAAGAGCAGACGATGCTCTTAACCGCTGAGCCATCTCTCCAGCCCCAAAAGAACTGTTTTAATATGTCTTGAATTCCTCCAAGACATTCACACAGACATGTTGATTAGCTAGTAACCGAAAACTTCATTGCTACCTCACTTCTCACATACTCAGAAATAGCACTGAAATACCTAAAATTTTACCACAATTAAATTATTTTCAGTCTCTTACTCATATTTTATGAGAAAGTCCTATGGTATAATTGGAAAATCAACTTATAAATTAAAATCAACTTGTAATTTAAAACCATGAATTCTAGTCTCTTTGGTGCAGAAAGGTACTCTTCAGTCTACCAAAAGAGAAACCTGAACACCAACTCAGTCACAAAGTTCAATCTACAATTTGTACTGACTGCAAGATATGCTGGAGCAGAATTTATGGAATAGCAAGCCAATATCTGGTTTTACTTGAGGCACACTCCAGGAGAAGAATTCTAAGTCCTACACTGCTTTGTCAAGCATTGGAGACTAGATAGCCCAGGGACTTAGGGTAGAAACAAACATTACAAAAAAAAAATAAATAAATAAAATAATCCCTAATGATATTCTGCTATACCTATAGATAAATGCCTTGTCCATTTGTCATTAGAGAGGATTCCTCACAGGTGCAGAGACTCACACCCAGACATTAGGCAGAGAGAAGATCCAAATTGGAAGTCTCCATCAGGGCCCTCCCCTTGAAGCTGGGAAAGCCCTATGGAAGAATGACAAGAATGACTGTAGGACTTAGAGGGGAAGGAAGACCGCAGGAGAAGCTGGACTCATGTGGGGTCACAGACACTAAAACAGCCCGCATGGAGTCTGCATGGGTCTGCAGCAGGTCCTAGGCATATATGTTATGACTGTTAGCGTGGTGGTATGTTTGTGGTTCTCTTAACTATGGAGGGCGTGCCTCTGACTCTTGACTGCTCTTGGGACTGGTTTCCTACTGTTGGGTTGCCTGTCCTACCTAAATATGAGAGCTTTTGCCTTGTCTTATTGTATCTTGTTTTCTTGGTTGTTGTCTCTTGGAGGCTAGCTCTTTCCTGCAGGGAAACAGAAGGGAAGTGGATCCGGGGAGGAGGAGAGGTGGGGTGAGTTGGGGGGAGTGGAGGAAGGGAAATTGTGTGGGATATATTTCATGAAAGAAGAATCTAATTTCAATTTAAAAAAATGAAAAACTATATAGACGCCCCCAAGAAATTTAGCATCATGTTTAAAAAACATACCATCAATAATAAGAAAAAAGTTTGTATTATGTATTTATATGGGAGCAACTCGGTAGCACTGAAGAGATAAAGGACTTATGTGCTTAGGGCAGCCTTGTTATTCCATTTGTATCAAGTTAACAGGAGTGTCCAGTCATGTCTGTCACATTTACATCTACTCTGCACTCATCTAATGACCCCCACAGCTAATTCCAGTCTCACACACATGCTCAGGACACCAGAGGCACATCATTTTATTTATTTTTATAACATATAATTTATGTATCTTCAATATGTTGAAGTAAATGAAATTAATGTTGTATTTTAATTACGTAGAGTATTTGGTATACTAAATATTAAACTACTATTTACATTGATTACCAACTATATAAAAAGCTGTACTGTCCTATTATTTAATGTAAGTAAACTCCAAAATGCTTACAAGTTGACTAAATCACTCCAGACAGGTCTTAGAATATATAAATGTATAAATAGTTTGTAAAATTCACACTTCTATTATTTGCTCTAATAAAATTTTCTATCAGAAACATAAAGTTTGAATCAGGTACAAAATAAAAACTTTTCTGAGTAAACAATGGTCACATTTTTTTATCCAGACAGAAAGACTGTGTAATAAGAAATGTAAATGTTTTTGAAAACTTGAAAATAAATTATGTAAGTGAACTACAGGATATTACAACTAGAACCAAGGGAGAAAGGAAAGAGACAGACTGTAAATCACAAGGTGGGGATGTAACATGCCTGAAGTCATCACTGCTAACCAATGATAACAACAGGGATGAAGACAAGAGAAGGACTAGGTGTCTTTGTGATGCTTTTTTTAAAAATGGTAACTGAGTATAAACCTTCAGATAAACCTTCATGGAATGGATCATGTGCTTTTAAAGATATAGAGATTTTTTTTTTTTTTTAAAAGAAAGATACAGAGTTTAAAAGGAAACTCATATTGACCATTCCTCCCACTTAGAATTTTGGCAAATAAGTGGTTGTGTTAGCATATATGGGCAAATTTTCATTTTAAGTTAAAAACAAAACACCAACTTGTGCAAAGATAAGAAAAAAATGCTGAATTAGTCAACATAGCTTTCTGAGTGTCTTCATTGTCAAAGCTCCCTTTAAAATCAATTTTCAACCCAGCAGTCAGAAGAAGTATTTTTAAAAAGATAAATCAGGTTATATTTTTCTCTCCTTGAAACCTTCCAATGTCATCTTATTGTCAAAGAGTCACAATAATGTAAAAATTTTCCTCAGTCTGTGAATCTCTGTGTGATCTGACCCCCAGTAACCTCCCCATCAACACAAATCCGCCACTTTGTCCCCTCACTATGAGCCTAACAAGGATGCATTTCATCCAACTAGCTTAAGCCTCTCACAGCTGCATTGTCTGCCTAGAGCACATTCCCTCCCACCCAGAAGTCTCTTTAGTTCTGATTTCTTTTCACAGTGGGCACTGCACTCCTGGCCTCACCTCACTTCCTGTCCTATGTGACTATTTACAACATGCCGATCTTCATACTTTTATACTTTAATATACTATACTTTACACTTTTATTTTTTCAGCATTAACTACTACCTATTTTATAATTGAGGGTTATTACTGGCTTCCTTTAACTAAAACCCCCAAATTATCACCCATCAAGTGACCTTCCATTCTCTAATGGTACTAGCTGCTGTCAGGATATCAGTTATTGACCAGCTTTAAAATTGAAATCCAAAATACTCTAAAATCTGAAATATTTTGAGAACTGATAGGTTACAAATTAAAAAAATACACAATATGAAACTTGGTTTCAAGGAAAATTTAAGAAATATATAAGATTATTTTCAAGTTATACATGAGGTATACATTAAATAAAAACTAATTTGATATTTAGATGCTTATACTTCAGTTCTATCTCAAGTCATTATGCTTATGCAAGTATTACTTCCAACCCCAAAATTTGAGCACATTTGATCTCAAGCATTTCTGATAAGGGATACTAAACCTATATAAATGAAGTAAATTGGTGTAGTAATTATGAATGTCTTAAGCTTTCATCTAATCTATTAGGAAGAGTTACAAATCCACCTTCAAACATATGCGAAAACCCAGTATTTCAAACCTCATATCTCTGGTCCAAATCATCATTTTCTCAATTCACCAGCTTTCTAGCTATAGTTCTTTTATTCTTCTTTTGTTTGTATGAGTTATTGTACATACTGCATCTACAGAAATTTTAGTCAGGCTATGATGGCCCACTGTTTAAAGTTTTACAGTACAAAATACATCACTTAAGAAGAATCCAAAGTCTTTTCCTGTTATATAAGACAGCACAATTGGTTATTTTATCATCTCTCTCATTGTAACTCAGCTCCCGACCACTCACCAAACACACATCAGAAAAGTTGGGCAAACACTGCTTTTTAAATGCTGAGCTTATAGACATGTAAAATAAGTATGCTCTAGGAATTTCCTTTGTGACACAGGAAATATGATTAATAATGTGTTTTTACTTAAAAATTTATGAAAAGAAGGTAATTATATGTTAAAGCTTTAGCATTCACCTTGAAATGTATGCATATATAGTAAAATAAGCATACATGTTGAAGCAAATAGTTTACCACCGAGCAACATCCCTGCTACTTATCAAAAAATACTTTTAAGCCATTTGACATGTAAGCCACTAACTAAAAAATTTCAGAACGTTCTATGTATAAGTTACTATCTCTACTATTATATGAGCATTTTAAATTTACCCAATACACCTTTTTTCCTAACACATAAATCACTAGAACATCAGAATTATTTTTGGTAAGATTTAGTTTCTATAGAGCAATGATTGGATTACCTGTTTCTCTCACAATGAAATTCCACAAACTATGACTTCAGGAATATATTTTAGGTCAGTAGTGATATTTAGATTTATTTTGACTATAATATTTCTGATGACTTCCCAGCCAAAAATATTCTAAAATATCTCCTTAATCTAAGACAGCATTTAATAATAAGAAACATACTACATTTCAAATGTTATTACAACTACATTTTATATTTGAGGGCAAAGCATTACCATGGTGGTCTAATGAGACTGGCCCCAGAGGCTCATGCATTTGAATGCTTGGTGTGGCCTTAGAGAAGATAATGATTGGGAGTAGGCTTTTAGGTTACAAAAGCCCATGCCATTCCAGATCATTTCATTCTCTCTTTTCCTCCTTCTTTCTCTCAACCCCTCTCCAAATTGTGGTTGTCCCCTAGGCATGGAGCTCTTAGTTACTGCTTAAACACCATGTTTGCCTGCCTGATGCCATGTTCCTGGCCAGGATGGCCAAGGATACATCTTCTGAACAGCCTCAGATAAATACTTACCTTCATGTTGCCTGGGTCATGGTTTATACACTAGGTGTCTGACCTGTCCAGGCCAGACATCTGACCTGCCCATGGCTGCATTCCCCTCCCCCAACACACAAATGGCTCAGATGCTTATATTAATTTCATCCTGTTTGGCCTATATCTCAGGCACATTGCTAGCTAGCTCTTTTATCTTAATTCAACCCATTCCCATTCATCTCTTCTTCCATGTGGCCTGTGGCCCCTAGCTCACCTGTAGTTCTACATGCTTCTTCTTGGGCAGCTGGATGGAGTTTGTCTGACCCCGGCCTCCTTCTACCTGTCTCTCCTCTGATTCTTCCACCTACTTCTACTGTGCTCTATACAGACCAAAACAGTTCCTTTATTTACAGAATGATATTCACTTCATACAGATGAACATTCTTACCACACACAATAACTTAGAAAAATGGGAAAGATTCAAAACCTGTTGAATGCATGTTAATAATAAATTAAAGATAATTAAAGTGAAGAAAGATAACCTTCCACATGCATATTTATCTACTTCTCCCATCAGTGAGTTACTATCTAAAATAGCTCCTCCCTCTGCTTTCATGTGGCAGGCCATATTCTGACACAAGCTCACTAGGGTCCACATTGACTTTATTAGGTAAGAGCAAATTCCCTATGTGAAGACATCACAGAGCCCATTTAGTGAGCAGGGGTACCTGCTAAACCAGCTTGCTAACACCATGCTTTTCTCTGCTGCTTCAGGAATTCCTAAGAGAACACTTGTAATCCTTGTTTGCCTGCCATTCCTATTCAAAGGTATTCAGCAAACTCGAATGGGGCTTTGGAAGATTCTCATACTCAAACTACATTTTATCAACTAAAAAATGTGTAGCCCCAAATATCAATTTAAAAATGTTCTTTTATAAATCATTGAGAAATTGGGAAAATAAAAGCTACATAGAATTTACACCAAATTCTCTTAGAAACTTGATCTGTGCTTGAGAATTGGTAACAATAGTGTCTCTAACAATGAATACTGTTGATGTAATTTCATACAAGGCATCATTTTCTCTGACTGAATGTTTTCTCAGAGAGCCTCATAATGATAAACTTTTAACTGACTGCTACAAATTACACTAGCCAAAGTACATATGTAAGCAAAACAAAGGAATGAGATAGATGGACTGTCTGGGTGACTTCTGACCCTGTACGTTGACATCATACATAAGGTTCATTATTCACCATAATCTCTGTGCTTTCAAAATGTGTTTACACTGGTCAAACAAATAAAAAATTAAATGGAACAAGAAGAATCAATAAAAGCTCCACATACATAAGCTGTGTCTTTCTTACTCTCGCCCTTGTTTTTGACACATGAGCTCACATTTTACACTGAGTACACTGATTTGATGTGGCTATCTGACCAGCAAGCTCAAGGGTTCATCTTGATTATTACTCATCAGTGCTTAGATTGTAATTACAAACCATCAGATCCAGATCCTTTTCTGCTCTGATTCTGGGGACAGAAGTCAGGGCTCCAGAGTTTCTCAACAAGTACATAAAGACTTTTTAATTCTTTATTAATTAATAGATATGTGGTCTGGAGAATTCATTGGAACTCTGAAAATGTCAGCTTCATCATCCTTGTTACTGGGCACTGGAAACTATTTTTAGTGCCAAAGAATTCTGCAATCTATGGTCCTTATTTGTATGCCCCACATTCATTAAATACATAATAGATAATTTTTCAATCTGACTTACACTATAACTTTTGGTGTTTTCACAAAGTATTACTTCTGCTTTCATTGCACTGTAATATATGCACCAAGTATAACTAATTCTTGAAATAAAAAATTAAACTAGAAGACACATCTTTGAAGTATACATCAAACAAAGATGCTATGACTACATAGAATTTCTGAGGCCAGGATAGGTTGACCAATTCTGAAGACAGACACTGCTTGGTGACCAAGAATCAGATATTAAATAGCTCAGGTACTTAGGGCAAGACCAAACACTACAGGTCTAAAAAACAAAAACTATAAATAAGATGACTTCTAGTGTTATTCTGCTATACTCAAAGAAGGCTGTTTTATCCAATATTCATAGGAGAGATTTCCTCTGAAAGCAGATGGGAACAGAAAAGAGCCCATTGATAGACATTACATGGAGACAGCCTAAATGGGAGGTCTCCATTAGGTCCCTTCCCTTGGAACTAGAAGAATCCAAGAAAGAGGAGGTCAGGAAGTTATGGGAACCAGAGGGGATAGACACCTGATAAAGAAGGCTCTCTGAATCAATTAGCAAGAGGGCATATGAGCTCACACAGACTGAGGCAGCAAGCACAGGGCCTACATCAGCTCTTCTGCATGTATATTATGACTTTAAGAGTTGTATTTTTATGGGATTCCTGATTGTG
>PVIH01008758.1:52318-88183 GCA_004025045.1 Sigmodon hispidus
TTTTTTTTTTTTTTTTTTTTTTTTTTTTTTTTTTTTTTTTTTTTTTTTTTTTTTTTTTTTTTTTTTTTTTTTTTTTTTTTTTTTTTTTTTTTTTTTTTTCCTAATGAGAGACAGAAAGGAAATAGATTGGGCAGGGAGCTGGGAAAGAGCTGGGAGTAGTTGAGGGAGAAGAAAGTATACTCATGATGAATTGTAAGAGAAGATCATCTATGTTCAATAAAAGGAAAAATAAAATAAAATGATGTAGGGCATGCAAAGAATTTTTACCATACTGGGTCCTTACTAATTACTCAAGGAATGCCAATTAGTTTTAACAAGATAGCATGTTACAGAGATGTGAGTCTACTTTCCTTATATCAGAAATTCTTTTAAAGTCAAGAAGGAAAAATAATCCTTCTCTCTTTGAAAATGACTTTTATATAAGGGTATTTGTTACCATTATAAGTAACGAGAAAATTTGATTAGTTACAAAACTAAAGGACTGGATCTTTTTTATCCATTCATGCATATTTGTGGGGACAATATTTATGTAAATGTCATGACCTTATAAGCACAAATAAACATACAACTGATTGAACTAATTGGTGGGTCTTTGACTGCTGGCAAGCATTTAAATTTATTTGCCCTTTTTTCTTAACTTTACTTAATCTCTATGAAAACTAAGTAAGATTCCTCTTATATTCTGAATTTTGGAATAATGTGGTATACATATAAAACCAAGGCAACTGCTAACTTCCTAGCAGTAGAAATATCATTAAAATATATATGAGAATATGTACATGTACTCTCTAAAGTCTGCTCTAAATAGACACATCAAATTTGAATGGGCTCCTTAAAATTGTAATGTTTCATGGCAAACACAATTTTCTCCCACTTCCATTCTTTCCTCAATTAGTTCTATTGCATTGTCCTCCCTAAAAAAATGTCAGAGACTCCTTCTGATAAGGAGAAGATAATTCCGAGTGTGCAATTATACTTGCTAATACCAGTTTAAGGGGTACAGAACTGTTGAGGGCTCCCCACACGGCCAACTGGGCTTCATGATAAAACTCACAAGGCTGACACTAACACAGCATGTAAAAATTAAAATAAGAGGAGCAATCATGTTTGATATGCTGAGCCACTAAAGGAAGTCGGAAGAGGGACAATGAGATGCTGCTAGGCTGGAAGCACCTGCTGAATTTTGAGTGTGTTACAACCTCAACAGAGCCCCAGAAAGAAGGCTGCAAAAGAGAATTGCAAAAATCAGTGCTCGGGGCAAACATAGCATGAATAAAACTTTCAGTGGCTGCTTGGTTAGAAACTGATTGATGCAAAAAAGTTCATTAAGAGGAAGATAAAATTGAATGATTCTAGTCTTTTTTTTTTAACTTGCAAACATGGAATTTGCTTTTAGATGTATTTCCTACATACATACTTTGAGTTAGATGGGCACAAAATTAGGGCATCTGACAGGACTCATGAGGTCATTCCCTGACACTGCAGGTTTGATAAAATTGGCACCTCCTCTTTCACAGCTCTTTGGTACAGTTAAGGCTAGGCATGTGCTCTTCTCACTTGGCTCTTTCCTGGGTATCCAGCACCACTTCTCAGGTGCTGTCTTTCATGCCTTCAGGCTGCTGACTATCTTTTACACCTTCCAAGAGGAACAGCTGGGCTGTAGTCACCAGCTGTCTCCTGCTGCCTGAACCCCAGGCTGGAGTTCATCAAAATTATGACTCATGAGTCACAAGTCAGGAAAAAAAATGCCTTTTTAAAATTTATTTTGATTCCCATTTTTAAAAGAAAAGTTTTCTCTCTGTTTACTTGGCAGAAGTTTCTTCAAACTCCATATGAAGTGTCATGCTGAGCCTTGAAGGCATGTTCCAAAGACAGAAAGGTATTGTTTTCTCCTTTGCAATCTGCTGTGTTAGACTTCAGTCAGCTCCTCACAGTACTGACTTCACTGTAATTCCCATGGAAGTTTCTGAAATCTCAGAACGCCTATGGACTCCTGGTGAAGCAGTGCTTTCTACAAAAGAACATACGTTGCCCTGTGAATACGATGGAAGAGCTGTGATTGGCAGGGATAGCTGACAAGCCCCATGAGAATTTGATCAGAGTATCTTTGTCCTGCATTTCCTTCCCTCAAAGAAGCCCAGGACATTTGTACATTTGTTCAATAACATTCCTTGATGAAACACCACCTAAGTTTATATGTCAGTATGGAAAACAGAAAAATTCCTTAGAGAAAATATAGGCTTGAAATCTCCACTGCCTAGATTTAAATCATCTTTACTTTAAAACCATTAGTGGAGGAGGTCATGAAACTTCCATTATTTAGTTAATGTAAAAAGTAGTGCGCGCGCGCACACACACACACACACACACACACACATACATTTCCCATAATTAATGTGGAGATTAAAGAAACATGTAGAAAAATGTACATGTAAGTAAAAATACAATTATATGCACAGTAATTATGTCTGTACAGGCATATAGATATATAAACTTATGTGACTTAATTTCTAGTTACTGCCAGAGGATTCAGTCAACAAACAATTGCCACTGATACCTCAAAGCTTCATCTTATTTCTGATGATGTTGTCATCTTCACTAAAATAACAATACAGAATCCAAAGAACAACAACCACTTTTTATTATAGGTTAACATTAAATAAACACGCTCAATGTATGCACTATTATTCAGACAGTAAATTTATTTAAGTGTAAATTGATGTTTATAGAATTAGGTTTAATTCAACATGCTTCTTCTACCTTCTTCTATCTAAGGAAGTAGGCATAGTAAGATTGTTGTAGCATTCATTTTTAATATTAAACCTATCTGCAGCCAAGTAGTCACTCTTTGCTTTTCATTATACCCTTATGTAGAGGCAGGTACAGAGATCTATTTTTAATTCATAAAGTTTAGACTTTGGAAATGAAATTATCCCTATACACTCCTATAAAGGGAAAAACCATGACAGCTTCATTTGTTTTGCCCAGCGTTAGTGTAATGTCACCCACATATGGCAGATGATGATAAATAACTCTCAGAGTAATTATGGTGATTCTTCCACTAACTCATAAGACTCTGTCTAAAGGTGACCAACTTGGAGAAAATCAGTGTCTAACTGTGTTGAGACCATGTTAAGCTACTGCTGCAGATTAAAGGAGCAGAATTATGAAAATAAAATAAAGCTGAGAACTGATTCCTAGTGACATGAGTATGTCTCTTGACTAGGACAGAGCCATTTCTTTGTTTACCTAATAGAGAGGCAACCCTCACATTAAGATTAGCAGGTGACCAGTGGCCTCCTCCTTCATCACAGTGATGCTGTAATACTAGAGTGATACTACAGGGTATGAATGTCTTCTGAAGCTGGGAACATCATTCTCGGATTTCTGCAAATAGTGTGCTTTGGGCTAAACATCCCAATGGTCTGCCATGTTAGTGTCTATGGTGAGGGGCTTTAACATAGACGTATGTTTCAGGGAAAAGACAGCCTGGGCTGTCACATTTGTAGGTGGAATAGAGTATCATGAGATCCATTTTCTATTTTATTCTTTTTTAAAAACTAACATCTGTAATTTTTCCAATTAATTTTATAGTTCAGGAATTGTAAAATCAAATAACTTAACCTCACATATAAGAAACATCTACAGAAATAGATGGAGTAAAATGGGTATGACAGCTATGAAAACCATCTTTTACTTTAGCCTGATATGTGTTTCTGTGTGTATGTGTGTGTGTGTGTGTGTGTGTGTGTGTGTGCGCGCGCGTGCGTGTGTGTGTGTTTTATGGTTGTTTGTACAAGTAAGTGCATACAGGCATGTGGAGGCTCAAAGTTGACTTTGCATGTTTTTACACTTTATTTATTGAGAAAAGTCTCTCATTTATCCTGGAAATACTATTTCTGGTCTAGTCTAGCAAGCTAGTTTGCTTCAGAAATGTTCTGTTTCCATCACCTGATGCTAATGTTACATGTGACTGGTACACTTCCCCGGCTTTTATGTAAGTGTTGTGTATCCAAATTCCCGTCTTCCTATTTATGTAATCTCTTAATTAAATCAACCGTTTTATCATTCATTAATAATGTTAATATTAAGATTTGTAAAATAACTACTTTAACATAAACTTTATTTACATTGGAAATATCAAAAGAAGTATGGAAAATACTTAGTAAATTGTATATTTGATGATATTTTTAAAGGTGGTAACAAAAAATGCATTAAGGCATGCAAAGATTATATTGTTATGATTAAAGGATGGAGTATTACTACTAATTCACAGTCAGTCACATCTGGAGTTCTCTGTTTTACCGGGCTAAATGCTGATTACAAGTACAATGTGAAAAGAAACTGAGTAACATGATAAAAACAGCTTCTATAAAATAGCTCTGCTCTGTCCAATTAGGGCCACAACTCAACTGTTTATGCAAAAAGATTGAAATATTTGCAAAGTCATCAAATCTGGCATTGAAAATGAGGAAGAAAAATGATCCAACTGTAAACATATGTACATATACAATATAAAGGTATACAGCAACCACTCACTGAAGTCTTACTATGACAAAATTTTGGGATCAGTTTTATATCCTGGTCACAGATCCTCTACCAGAATACACACACACACACACACACACACACACACACACACACACACACACACACACACAAAAAACAATGAGTTCTAATTTTCAAGTAACCAATAGGAGTTTTTGAACTGTATGCAAAAAATGTCCTTAGAAAATATTAATCATTATGTTTCAAACTGTCAAAAGAAAGCAATTTCTCAGGAACTGTGTTCAAAATTACTCTAAGAAAATACAGTTCTCCACTGGAATGATAGACCAAGAATAAAAAAACTATATAAGGAGAGTAATACATTATGTTTTCAAAATCATCTTTTGCCTGTAAATTATTTTAAAAATATGCCAATGGGGTGGCAGGGAGTCCAATTTACATGCCATTCCAAAACAAGTCAAGGTCCTCAAAGCACTATACTTTTGAAATACACAAAATGAGATATTCTTTGAAAACTCTTACTTTTGTAAAACTAATGCAAAATTTTCCAGGGCTGTAATGTCTACTGAACTATATGATTCTATGCAAAAACAAGTCTAACTATTTGTAACTTCCTGCAACATTGCTTGAAATTAACTATGTATAACTACTTCAGACAGTGACAGAAATATTGACATAGACTGTTTTCTTTTCTTGACTAATTATTAGACATTGTTATATACACAGCAAATTTGGCTTTATGCACTCTATCCAGAAGCAGATAAAATAAGCCCACCTAGCTAGATGAGACTCTAAAATATGTTCAAAATATCTAGGTGTGGACTATGAAAGTGGCATTCTTGTTGGAACTCCACCTGAACTTGTATGTTGTATATTATTTTCTAATCCACATAGCTCATCTCTATATTGCTGTAAAACAGAACTCTACTATCCCAGGGGTCTAGAGCATCAGTAATTAGCATAATTATTTCAGCAGGACCACACCCAAATCACCATAACTACCTTCTTCATAGGTAGTGTGACCATGGATAATTTTTTATGTTATCCTCAATTACCTAATTATCAATTAGAAATTGTAGTCAGACGTTTCTGGTCTGTTTGAACTGAGGTCAGGACCAACAGTCCCATAGCCCCCCTTAGCCCCAAATAATCACACAAAGGCTTTTATTAATTACAAACTATTTGGTCTATGGCTCAGGCTTATTGCTTGCTAGTCCTTTTAATTTAACCTTTTTTTAAAATTAATCTATGTCTTGCTGCACTGCTTACCTGTGTTTCTTTACATCTTGCTTTCCACAGGCGACAGTTCTCAATGTCTCTGTCTGACTCTGCCTTCCTTCCTCTTTATCTATGCTTGATTTCCCTCCTGCCTATAATCTGTTTTGTCACAGGCCAAAACAGATCCTTTATTAACCAATGGTAATTCACAGCATACAGAAAGACATCCCATACCAAGAGATGATCTCAAAATCCTTATCTGGTTTTGAAACATCAGTGGAGATAGACTCACTAAGTAGAAACCTTGTCCCAGAGTGGATGCAAATTAGATGGTAATTATAACTACAGCTCAAAGCTTGCTTGTATGTGGTATTTCCCCACTATGCCATTAACTGATTGTCAACAATCATTAAAACAAACAGAACTGGTTATTTATATTGTGTTTGGTATGCAAAGAGATGCTCCCAAACACTAAGGAAACATATAAAAAAACTGTATCCTCTCGTCTATGTATATTAAAGCAAGGTGGCTTTAAGGTACAGTGACTGGGTACTATAGATAGTACGATTGAATTAATTTTGGTTAAAAAAGGGAATTTGCTTAAGAAATTTTCTTATAATCAGATATCCTGTGTTGACAGTTTTTCTCCTTAATATTCAGTCACTAGACTCCAATACCTCAATATAACAAATACAAAATAATGTGCACAATAGACTTAGTTTGTTGTATACTAGAGTTACTTCATAACATGTGTGAGAATTTTTAAGGCTTTGGATGGCTTTAAAATTGCTTTAGAGGATCGTCATATCAACTCCCCATTGCATTATTTTTAGCAAACTTAAAACACATATTTTGACTTGCCATTGTATTTTGTTTCTTTATTAGGTAGGATATAAATACTGAATGGTAGCTAAAATAAAGGTTACTAAGGCTTCCACATGCTGTCTTGTCTGTCAGAATCATGTTAATCACCATGACAAGAAGCCAGCACAGCAAAAAGTCAGGACTAGGAAAAACCTTCAGTGATGGCTTCTTAGTCTTGGCTGAAATGACATTCAGACACCTGGCATTCAACACTCATTCTTGTCATCTGCTTTACATAGAAACCATGATGGGACCTTGTTATCCTGTGTTTATGCTTTAGAAATATACACTTCATTCTACTTGGTCTGGTTCAGAAGGCTTCCCCTTGAACAGTTATAAAATCTCAAATGACATCCTTCTTGTGCTGTGTCATTCAATCCTGTCAGACACTGCTGACTTTCCAGTGCAAACATGCTCACATCTCCTACAGGCCTTTGTTAGCTGTTGATACAGTTAATTGTTCATGGATTGCAGTATATTATTGCATACTAACAAGATTCCAGGCAATATGGTTACAGAGTTGTAGCACGGACAATACAGACATTTCTCTTGACTTGAACTTTCATCTAGATGACAAGATCTATGTATGATATACTCACTGATATCAGTGCAATGAGGGCTCATTAATTATAAGAAACACTTTGTTACTTCAACTAGTGTTTTGAGATATTTAATCATGGGAAGATTTTTTTTCAAATTTACTTTTAACTTAGAAGGTAAAATTATATTTACTTAATTATTAATTAGGGACAATAGGTTCTGAGTTATGTATATATACATATGTAGTGAAAAATGGTTAAATCTAGACAATTAATGAATGCGCTATCTCACAGAATATTTGTTTAGGAAAGAAGACCTTTTATCTATTTATTCTCTTTGCTAGCTTTTACTCAGAACAAACATATAATCATGATATAGACTTGAAGGTTATAGTTATGAGAGGTAAGAAAGGTTTGGAAAAGGTTCTCCTTTTGAATGATCAGAGATATATTTTGTAATATGAGTTTATTGTTTTGATTGCATGATGATTTCAATGATGTCTAGAATGTGAATTTTATGAGTGCCTTCATAAAGTACATATTCATCATATACCTATTATAAATTGTATTTTTAAAGGAGAGACTGTGGACCTATATATATATATATATATATATATATATATATATATATATATAATCGTACATGTTTGGACACAAAACATGCACACAATACACAAAATGTTAAAGGAGCATAACAAAAAAGCAATATTAAATGCTATAAGAGAAAATGCCCACTTACTTGTACAAGATATATCTTTCATCAGCACCTCTAAAAGCTAGCAAAGGGTGGAACAGCATACTTGAAGCCCAGAATGCATAACTGCCAGCTAAGATTTTTATATTCAACAAAGCTATCTTTTAAATTTTACAAATAATTTAGAACACTTCAAGATAAGCAAGCCATCACTTCAGAAAATACTTAATGGGATACTATATGCAAACAAAGAAAAATTCAGTGTCACTTATAAGTACACAGAAAAGAATAACTTTCATGAAAATAATTGATAAGCAAAGAAAAAGTAATTTATTATGGACAACACAATAAACCAGCAGAACCCCAGTTCTCACAGAAACATTGGAAAAAAAACAATAGTAATCTAACAAACCAGAACAACAAACAAAAATTATAGGGATTAGTAAACTCTCTTCAATAAAATCTAAGTTGCAAATAGATTCAACTTTTTATTGAAAAGATGCAGACTGTAGCTGGAGAGATAACACAACTGGGCAGATTAATTGCCTCAGATGTAAGAAGTACTGGGTTCAGTTTCTAGGAGAGCATATATCACATGTGGTGATGCACAGCTACAAACACAATACTTCTGAGGTAGAAAGTAAGAAATTAAATGTCATGTCCAGCTGCATAGTAAGTTTCACACATGACTCTATTCTGTCTCAAACTTTATATATATACACACACGGAGCATGCACACACATGCACATGTTTGTTTACACACGCACCACCAACACTACTGCCACCAGCAGCAATACTACCACCACAGCCACCATCACTACCATCACTGAAACAGGAAACAGATTAGTAGTCTATCCTGAAAACGCACCAGGAAATTTTCTTCTATCTTCAAGAAAAACATCTTATAATTGAAGATGCCCACAAAATGCAAATCACAGGATCGACATCACACACAAAGCAAATGCGAAACAGGAAATGAGCTAGAAAGACTGTTCTGGTATCTGAAAATGCATGATTTCAAATCAAAACAATGTTAGTAGGCAAAACATATACATAAAGAGACTACTTCACATAAATGAGTGGAGCATAAAGAAGCTGAAAATATTGTAAATATGTATGTATTAAATGTTGGGATTATTACTATTTTAAATCAGCATGTATAAATTCAAATGAAAATGGTTTCTAAGCTTTTAAGGATCACACTATTATTTTTTGAAAATCAATACTTTTAAGGTAAATTAGTCCTAAAAGCAAAGCTCATATCTGTGAGTTATTACCATAAGGTGTGGAAAAGGGGAGAAGAAACAGTATTAAAAATAATATAAATATAATGTATTCTTGTGTGGAATTTTAAATAATTATAAAATATAACAGATTTAATGTAAAAGATGGAGTTAAATAAACATTTCAGAGAATTTATAGAAAGAATGATAACAGGTGACCACCTTTTGGAACTAAATGGCTTGGAAACTGACTTTAGGCTCAATCCTATAATTTGACATATACAGGATCTGAAAGTCAACGTGGTCTGACAAACTTCCTAGAAGTCTTTGAAGCTCAAAGATGGTAGTAGAATAGTGGGATTTGGGCTACTTATCTCAATGACTTTCAAGGAAACAGTAAAGATCAAAATTCAATACTAATTTCTAATCAGTGAAAAAACTTACATTTATTTATAATTAATTCATTTTAATTTTATTGATGAATTGAAGACTAAGTTTAAATAATAAATTCATAAACATTTATGAATATAATTGATAACCAGTTCCCTTCCCTCATCTTAAATGTAACTGAGAAGAGAATGAAGCTGGAATTATTTGGAAAATAGCACAAATCTATAACATTAACTTCAAACTTTGCTCTATCTATCCTCTGGCTAGTTATTTTTCTCTTTTTTGACAACTTAACACAAGCTAGAGTCACTAAAGGAGAGGGAGCCTCAACTGAGAAAATGTCTCCATAAGGCTGAGATGGTGGCAAGCTTAGAGGGCATTTCCTTAATTAGTCCTTGGTGTGGAAAGACTCAACTCATTGTGGGTTGAGCCATCCCTTGCCAGATGGTCCTGAGGAAGTTGAGAAAGATATGGGGAATGAGTGAGTAAGTAGAGGCTCTATGGCCTCTGCATCAGTTCCTGCCTCCAGGGTCCTGCCCTGTTTAGTTCTAGCTCCAGTTTCCTTCAATAATGAAAAGTGATGTGGAAGTGTAAGCCAAATAAATCCTTTCCTCCTGCGTTGCTTTGGTCATGTTATTTCATAATGACAATGGGAATGTTAAGACAGTCTGGATGGTTAAACATTACATCACAATCCAAGTATAAATATCACGTCATGGAAAGAAATTTCCTGAAGGGGTGTCTAAAGAACTGAAGAGAGAAAATGGAAGGGAGCTTTGATTTTCACTGGACAGTCCTGCTTTGCCAATATCACTTGTGTCCAAGTCATAGTCATCTTTTATCTGTAAGTTGTAACTGTGCAGAAGAATTCTTCACAGGATCATAGCACATTGTCCCTAAAAGAGATAGTCGACAAATAATCTTGCATTTTTAGCATTTACCATTTTGCTCAGAGAAGACAGGGAATTTAATTTGAATTTGCTTGGTTCTTTGAATTATCATAATTTCTATAACTGTAAGGAGGGCAATATTCTTTTCTGTGAACAAGAATGTGGTAGAATATTTTATATGCTCTCTCAAAGCAGCATAGAAAACAATACATATGATACATTTTCCATATATGAACCCATTAGTCTAATGAATTTTAAACAAATACGTTAAAACTTTACTCATTTCATCTCAGAGGGAGGTGAACAGTTGGAGTTCCAAGGTGTGTTTAAACACAATTTTGTTAGTTGTAAATCTATATTCTAAGGCAAGATAATAATTAGAGTGAGAACACAAAGGGGTACAGAAAGGAGGGAGGAAGAACATAGCCGAGTAGGTCAGGGGGAGTGATAATGAATATTACAGCAGGGGGTGGAAAGGAAAACAAGGCAACAACTCATAGAGAAATAAAATGCTAGAGAGCCTGGGGAAGAATGTTTCCCTGGAGGAAAGCAGAAACCACTATGCTGTAGTTAGCTATGCACAGCAAATATTGCAAAGGAAACAAGTAATATCTACACAGCTTAACCATTCTTTTCTTGTTGTCGTTGTTAATAAGTAGCTGATAACTGACTGAGGGAGAAGCTGACAAGTAGCAAAGCTGAACAGACATTAAGTACAAAGAGGTTAAATCTAAGTTACAGAGATGAATGGAGGTTCTGTTCCTATAGAAGGACCTTGGTAAACTGAATCTGCTGTTGTTTAGGATAAAGTTGGTCAAAGACACCTGCTGTGTTGATATTCATGTCCCTGAAAGGAAATATCTGAGAAATTTAACTTCTAGAAGAATGGCTTTATCTTGCATTGTGGTTTCAGGGTGCAATGGATCACAGTGAGAAGCTGTATCATAAGTGGGGCTAGCTATGTTGATGGGAGGAATGTGATGTAGCTATGCACTCTGCACCTGCCCCCAATCAGGAAGTAGATGCCAATGGGAACTGATGCTCAGGTCACTTTTCTCCTTTTCTTTTCAGCCTGAGTCCTTAGTGCACAAGATTGCGCTGCCCTGTTCAGAGTAAGTTTTCATGCTTCCCTTAACCCTCTAGAACCTCTTCTACAAACATGCCCAGAGGCTTGTCACATAGGTAACTGATTCTAAAATAGGTAATTTTTTAAAATATTTTTATCATTTTTTGAAAATCAATGTCAAACATTATATAAAAAAGCAAAACATTCAGAATAGATAACAAAAAATCCCTTACAGTAATAAAATTTTTCTTTTCTCTAAAATACATGAAACATAGAAAATAAAACCTAGAGCTTCTCAAGTCAGGTTAGGCTCAGCTTCAGATAAAGAAAGCACAGTAAGACACATCTAATGCCCATGGATACACTATGGCCACCACAAAAAACAAAACAAAACAAAACGAAACAAAACAAAAAATATGGAACCCTTCATGAATTTGCATGTCATCCTTGTGCAGGGGCCATGCTAATCTTCTCTGTATCATTCAAATTTTAGTATATGCTCTGCCGAAGCAAACACTAAAATAGGTAATTTATTTATAAAAATTTTAGTAATAAATAGTAGATACAGTGAAGCTCGATCATAGACCTCTGAATCATGTATATGTATGTATATATGTGTGTATGTATATATATACATATATATATATATATAGTTTCATATTAGAAAACTTCTCACAGGATGTTTACTGAACAATTGTGCCTAGAGGTCAGTTTGGGATGCAGATTAATCTCAGCCCTAGGACTACTATTTTATCTATTAAAGTTAAGCCAAAGAAAAAAACCTTTAATATCATAATAATATGGGTCAGTGACTGACACATTATCATTACTTTTGAGTTTTTATTTAATTCTTTCCTAGTATATGAGTTTGAAGCAAATTGCTTCATCTCCAAAGTTTAGAAATTCCTAAGTATACATTTTGTGCCTAATGTATATCAATGTAGAGATGGTAGCAAATGCTTAGCACAATATTAGTCAGTAAATACATAAATTGACAAATGAATCAGCTAGTCTATTCGGTCAATGGTTGTAAATATGGAGAAGTAAACCTGTATTAGAATATCATTGTCACTGTAGTAAAGAAGGTAAAATATTTTGGCCAAGTTTTCTATCACCATTGTGTGAGAGTTGCTAATAAAGTTAATCAATAGTTTGTCTAAAACACACTTCAGATAGTAAAGTGAATGCCTATTACATAAAGGTTAAACTATGGTGTGTAGTAACAAGAAAGTACTTATGGACTCCAAGTGAGGGGATATTATTGATGCTTTGATAAAACCAAATTAGATATTTCCAATTATTATTGTCTAGGTCTGAGAGAAGTTAGCCATGTAAACTTGGGAGAATAATTAATTTTTTTTCTGTTTTGCAAATATTTTTATCTTTTTATGGGGAGAACAGGACTTTGTGAGTACAAAACTTTGACAGTCTGAAAATCTTTCATGCTGAGGCATCACTTTGAGATTGCTATGTTAACCATTGGCCAGACATAGAGAGTAAAACTTTTTTTATGTTTCATGTTTAATGTAGCTTGCTTGACATTTGATTCCCCTCTAATAAAAGCAGAAAATTTTCTTATTAAAAAGGTCTTTTTTTCCATGTTTCCCCCTGCTCACCCATTCTTCCCTATTCCCAGTCCCTCCCAGTCTGTCATCAACCTCCCCCAACCCATCCCCTGATCAATCCCCTCTCCAAAAAGGGAAGGAAGTCCCAAGGTGGGTCAGCTCAGTATGCTGCATCCTCTCCAGGCAAGTCTAATTTTCTCATCCTAATATCAAGAATAGGTTAGGCACTCCTCTGCAGGGAATGGGCTCCAAGGTGCCAGGTCATTTATAGGAACACAGGCTGATCCACCCACCCACTCGAGGCTCTACATACTGCCCATGGTAATGGACAGTTGCCTACCCTTGGAGGGACTAGCTTTTTGTCCCATGGCACCCCAGAGACTGTTCTTGCTTTAGTGTGCTCTCCAGAGCTCCAGGAAGCCATCTCTGTGGGACCCCTCTGCATACTCCCTATCTCTTTACTCATACAGACTCTTTTCCCCCCATTTTCCAGCTGTAAGGGGGAGCTCAGCCAAGTGTTCATCCATGGATCTCTGCCTCCACCTCCAGTCATTGTTGGGTATACGTTGTGAAAGAGCAACAGAAGAAAGCTGGAGGTCAGATACCTTTAGAAGACAAATATGCTGATAATACAAACAACATTCAATTCAGTCTTGAAATGCACAGTTAAGTCACAGGGTTGTGCAACCAGAACTACTATGTAATTGTTGGTTAACCCCATCAACCTAAAAAAAAATGACATAGACAGTCTTTTAATTCTTTCTCAGTCTTATTTGGAATAAGTACATGCTTATTTTCTTTTTTGATTGGTGTATCTAAGGGTTCAAGTAAGTAGAGTACTGTAACATAAAACCCACAGATATGGCTTTGTCCACGTACAATAATGTTTTCAAGGGTGTTCTATGCTGTTACATGTATGACTCTATTTTTTTTTTTTTACTTTTTATCAATAAATAGTATTTCCATGTATGGACCCAACAAATCTTATTTTTTTTTTTTTTTTTTTTTTTTTTTTTTTTTTTTTTTTTAAACTTTATTTATTTACTTATTTATTTGCCTTGGTGTTTGCCTGGAACTGGAACTACAGACAGTTGTTAGCTGCCATGTGGGTGCTGGGAATCGAACCCGGGTCCTCTGGAAGAGCAGACGGTGCTCTTAACCGCTGAGCCATCTCTCCAGCCCCAAATCTTATTCTTTTACCAAATGTTAAGTATCCAAATTCCTCCCACTTTATGGAGCTTATGAATGATACTGCTCTGACCATTGAGTATTAATTAATTTTTTTCTCTCTGCTATTCACATATCTCTGGATAGCCTTTTAAAAAATTCTAATTTTCACTGTTTCACTCACTTTGCTATATATAAGTAAGGCATTCTCTACTATAGCAAAGTGTTTCATGGACTGTGATGAAAAACCTCTCTTCATATATGTATGTATGTGTGTATATACATACCACAGTTTACATAAACTTTACATAAGTACATAAGTTTACATATTTACATGTGTTTTTTAAGTTAACTTTTAAAATATATGTGTATGTATATGTATCTGTATGAGAGCTTGTAATGTGTGTACCTACAAAAGCCAGAAGTTGGTGTCATAGTTCCTAGAGCTGGAGTTACAAGCAATTATGAGCCACCTGACATGAGTGCTTGGAACCAATCATAGTACTTCTGGAAGAACAGGCAGTCAATGCTCATAACCACTGAGCCATCTCTCTATTTACTGGGTGGCTTTCTCCAAGTCTTTATCTTTAAAGTTCCTGCTGTTCATTACAAATTCAAGACCAGGCGCCTCTGTACATTTAAGTCTCCCAAGATCCCACATTAAAGCTAAAAGAAAACTAACGAGGCAAAGTTTTATTTTACATAAACCAAAAAATCAATTGCAATACATGATCATATAAAAATTACTAATGGGGTGTTTCGCATTTAACATCCTAAGCAGACAAAGGGGAGAAAGAGAAAACATAATGTGAAAGGGGATTACAGGTAGGGCCAGATACTTCCAGCAATGTATCTCTAAGCTACAAAGTATTAGGATAACTGCCACAGCCAGACAACAGAAAGGCAAGGACAGAATCTGGCATTCTCAGAATGGCCATGGCCATGTGATAGTATTTTTCTTCAAATAGCAACATTTCCTCCTATAGGAAGAAGGATCATAAGAGTAGTTACTGGAATCACAAATCTCATTCACATGCATATAAAAGGAGTAATTGCTAGGATAGAGGAGTCTCTAGGCAGATGCCTGTGTACAAGAAGCTCCAAAAATGAAGCTTCTGTTAGCCTTTACTCATGCTGCAGTGAAGTTTCCACAAAACAGTTACTTTAAGTCTTTAACTCACCTATGTTCCTGTAAGCAATCCCTTTAATCTATTATTTCCATGAGCTAGACCTGGATGAAATTATGTCTGTGATCTGTTGTTGGGTAAGTAGACATTTGTTTTCATCACCGAGGAAAATACATGTAGGTACCCTGAGTTCAGATTTTCAACCTTGAGAACCAAAAAACAATTTTTTTCTTGTTTCAGGCCTCACAGTTGGTCATAATCCCTTGGGGGCAGTTCTGAGGTGGTGATGCACATTTTGATGGCCAGTTTGTACTGACTACATTTCATATGTTCAAGAGCCTTGAGCACCATGTAAAAGCCTAACTTATAAAAACTTTAGAGAGGGTTTCTTTTATGACAGTTTTCAAACTGCCTTGGAAATGAAACCACTTGAAATAAGACTTAATTTGGCTCTGAGGTAGTGAGTTCTCTCCCTCAGAGTCAATTATTTTCAAAACAAAATAATGTCATTTTCCTTAAGGGAAAGAAAGTATGCTTGATTACTCCAAGAAAACACAGAACAATCTGGCAATCCACTAGGGGTTTTGTAAACTATGAAAACTTATTTTATCTTCAAAGTACAGAATTCATACCTAATAATGTATATTATCATTTGCTAAAATGATGTGCACTTATATTCTACTTGTATGCTCAAGGGATGTATCTAAATATTCTACAACACATTTCTATTTCCATTTAAAATTAAGAAATAATATTCTGTATCCCATAAGTTGATGTCTTAGGGCTATGTGTTACCCACTGAAGAGTTAGAGACAGTGAAGAAGGGTTGTCAAAAAGAGCAAGTAAAATTGATATTCAGAGTTTACTTTCCCATAAAAATCTTTTACCATTATGGAATTTTAACAATTTTGATGGAATATTTTATCCTTTTGAAACCTAATGTATAGGATCCAATAATAAACATAATCACTAGCTCTTCGCTAAAGGCAACCCCAGGAGCATGTCTTGTCCTGAATGGTGAAAGGGTGACTAATGTTCCTTGGCCTACATGAAAACATTTGTTGCTCACTGATATTCTTCTGCTACTATTGCTGCTCATACTTACGCAGATGCTCAGAGCATCTGATACCTGTTCTCTGTATGAAGGCAGTTACTGTTCTGAATTCTCCACACTTACACACACACACACACACACACAATACACCAGGCATACAGACACACAGACATACAAAGACATATATTAATATACCTTATGTATTTAGTATTCATATGTATTTACCATATTGCCATTATGTAAAATTGCATTGCAAACATTTGGAGCAGCAGATTGTTACAAGTTTTAACACACAAATTTCCAAATTTTAAAGAAGGACCAGAAACCTGTTTTCCAAAAAAAAAAAAAAAAAACAAAAACAACTGGTCATTAGATAGCAATCTCATCATATCCTCACCAGCAGTGCTACCACCATCATCATCATGATCCTAATCATCACCATCATCATCATCATCACCATCATCATCATCATCACCATTATCATTATTTACATGCTAAGAACTGTTCAATTTAGGACCATGCTACTTTCCTAGAGTTCAGCACTGGTAGGTCATTAAACATATGTTGGATAAAGCTATGAATAATAAATGCACACTAGCAATATAATAAATTCAAACTGTACCAGAGACAAAGTATATAACCATGAGTCCATTCCACACAAACACCTGAGAAAATGTAATAGCTTTGTTCACTTTATAATTTAGAAATAATAATTAATAATGATAATACCACCTGTGACATAGAGGATTGATTTCCTTTATAGCACAGATAAAAACATTAGACTTTAAGTAATTGAAGCGACAGTGCTCTTAGCTGTCAGCTCTACCGAGTTTTCCAGGTGGTGTTTTATGTGACAGAAAGCTCACTGTTATGGACTATTCTAGTTTCTGCATCTTGAATAAAACAGCATCATTGATTCACATTTCAACAGGAAGTTTGATAAACTTATATTAACAGTATACTATGTTAATATTTTTATTTGTCTCTTTTCCTTTCATCTTTAACTCTACTCATCATTATTCTACCACCCCTTTTTTACACATGACACACCATAGACACTCTCAGTAAATTCTTCTCTCATTTACAGTTAAGATGTCCAGTCTAGCTGAGCATACCCAATACTTTAGGAAAGGTTTCAAATTGATTGTTCTAATAATATTTTATAAGACTACTGCTATATATCCATGCCTCTGGGCAAAATATCACTGCTGATTTATCTATTTAAACCATCTTTAATACTGCTTAATATTTTTCCATTGTGAAATTATTTAAATTAAAAAAATTATTAAAATGGTTTTCTTTTTAACATTTCTGTTTTGGGGATGGCTGACATATTTTGTGCCTTAAATTCTTTATCATCGTAGCCATTGATTTTTTTTTTAAACATATTGTTGACATTCTTTTGGGCCTATTCTTTTTTTCTCTTCTAATTGGGCTTTATGTCATGGTCATACTTATGAGAAAACACAGAGGAATTGGGATTCTTGGCTTACAATTTCATCAACATGATTGTAAACAAACTTTCTTAGAGAAACAATCAAATAAGTTGCTACCGTAGGACTCTGTTTGAAGTGACTAAATTAGCACCCAGAATTCTCTCTTCTTATCTTAATTAAATATGTGTTTATATGAGACCATAAGTAACAGTATGTTTAGTATATGTATGAGTTATTTGTCTGTTGCTGTGATAAAACACCATCACCAAGACAACCTACAGAAAAGAATGTGTTTGGGCTTATAGTTTTAGAAGTCCAAAATTCTATCATCATCAGAGTGGCATCATCATATGGTAGCTAGTAGTAGGCTTGCAGACTGTAGCAGCAAGCTGAGGACTCACATCCTGGACCATAAGCACAAAGCAAAGAGTGGGCTGGATGTGGCTCAGCTCTCAAAGCCCACTCCCAGTGACATACCCCCAGCATGGCTATACTTCTGGATCCACCCCCCAAACAAGAGTGACAATTATTAGGACTCGAGTATTCAGATGGCTGGGACTATAGAGGTAATTTCTCACCCAAACCACCACAATATCTGTTTAGAACTGGAATTTTTTGACTATTGCTTCTTTTTCTGTTTTATCTAGGAGGATATAGGAAAGTCTTTGATGGTGAAATATAGTGGGTTGCCCTGTGAGATCAAGCCTTATAACTCAGTCCTGTGCAGTATCATATCCTATTGAGACTATGGGGACATAATGAAGAAAAAATGAGGTATGAGATTTTTTCTTGTTTGGTGCTGTGCTGTAACATTTTGATAAAGTGTGATCATCAATTCTATGTACAAATATAGGTAACCAATGCTGTGGAATGTCTTTTTGTATACTGTCAATATGTTTTATTGCTATTAGTTAATAAAGAAGATTCTTTGGCCTATAGGAAGGTAGAAGATAGGCATGTGGGAAATCCAAGCAGAGATAAAAGCAGAAGAAATGTGGAGTTAAGAGAGAAGCACCTGAGGAGCAAGATGTGATGAACACAGGTAAAGCCAAGAGACACGTGACAATACATAAATAAATAGTAATGGGTTAATTTAAGATGTTAGAGCTAGTTGGTAAAAAGATTGAGCCATAGACTAAACAGTTTATAATTAATATTAAACCTCTGGTTATTTAGGAACAGGTAGTCAGAAGAGATTTGTCTGGCTACAAACCTCAACTGAGCAGCTTAAATCTCAGGGCCTGTAATGAGCCAAAACCACAGACAACCCACTTTCGTTCCTAATCCAAAAAAACCTTTCAGAAACACACCTGGGACTTCTCATGTGTTCTTTCTTCAGGTGTTGGCCTTGGCTTATTAGTTTTACCATCACATGTTTGAGCTGCATCCCTACAATTCACTGCCCCTCTGAGGACTCCTCTTGCTCCAATTTGTGGATACCCACCAATCTCAGGATAATAGAATAGTTTTCCTTTGTATTATCCAGGACCTTTCTCCATCACTTACGCTCAGATGTGGCTGTAGTGACTGTGTTTTTCTTGTGTGTGTGTGTGTGTACACATAACAATAAAATTACCAAAACGAGACAACTGCTGAAGTTGGTAAGTGGCAAACAGAGAGTAAAATAAATTTAGCCTCCCTGAGATCAAAATGATCTGAGACTGTACCAAGCTTATGTTTTTGAACACATTCACAGAGGGTTTTTTTTTGTCTTCACACTTCTTACTGCACATCACATATGGCCCAGCCATTTTATTCTTTCTTCCAAACTCTGACAATGTGAAAAGAATATTTCATATTAGTTGTAGGAAATTCTAGACTTTGTTATAACCAAACCTACATACATGTATGTATCTTAAAACATGATTTTTGGAGAGGATTGTAAATATGTAGAGCTGAAAGATGTTCTTTAGAGACCATCTGTTATAGCCTTTCACTACACAGAGGTATAATTGAACCTGTGAGAGACAAAATCAGTTGTCCAACATTTGGTAAACAATAAAACTAGTAAACAGTGGAGAGAGTGACACTATCTAGGTGCATGACCTAGATCTAGATGTCTGAAGATGTAAGTCTATGATGTCATATGAGCACAAATTTATTTAAGTACAGCCATGATCAGGCATATATGTATAAACTCATGAAGTTAGCTCTTCTATCATTGGTCAAAGCTGTGCTTCTTACATGGTGTATTTTTACTTATATGAATAACATTAAGTATTTGTCTTTTATTGATTGTTGTATATATATTATTGGTTTTCAGACTCTTAAAACAGAGTCTGAGAGAAGAATATTTAAACAATTAGTTTATCTGGGGGCAATTCCAAAGTCCAAGAGTAAAGAAAAAAAGCAGAAATTGCTAGAGTGAGCATTTTGGGTTTTTCCTGTTTGTAATCTCTAAGGCATTGCAAAAAAAAAATAAATAAAAAAAAACTGCCTCAGAATGTACTCTTCAAATAACAGAAGACTGAGCCATTTATCTGTAAACTGGCATGCTCCATTGACTGAGAACTGCCCCCAAGGAGAGGGTTAGTTTCATGGTTCCCCATGCTTATGATGTACAAGAATGGCTTGAGGCAAGAGAAATATATAAAATGCCACAATAGCTGTAGTTGAAGTCAGAATAGGTAAAGGGCTGTTGAACCAAGAACATATGATACAGAGTTCTGGGGATACCATGAATTTTAATATTTTATACAGTCATTTCTAATTTAAAAAATATATGTAGAGGTTATCCTCATATGTTACTCACTCATTGAGCTATAATAAAGATTATTTTTGTGTACCCCATGGTATCACATAACTACACTAGAGCCTATAATTAAAGATACATGCTTTTGGTTCTCTCTCTCTCTCTCTCTCTCTCTCTCTCTCTCTCTCTCTCTCTCTCTGTCTCTTTCTCTCTCTCCCCTCCTTTTTCTTTATCTCTCACTCTGCTCCATCTCTCCTTCTGTCTGTTGTATATAATTGGTCAGTATAGGCCTTTCATGAACACTACTCACCCTGTGCTTTATGCCCTTAGATGCTGCATGTATAGCAGTGAACTAAAAGAACAAAGTCTTAAACCAATAACTTAACACTTGCCTCTAAGATAACATACTTCTAAAACAATAGTCTGCACATACAGATAAGTGATCTGAAGAACATTTAAGCAATTTCAGGACAGTAAAAACTGTGAGAAAAAAAGGAATAACGTAGTTGTCATAATAACATCATTGACTATATAACATTGTAGGACATATGTAAATAATGGTAAAGACCAAGTCTTATGTGTACTAAAGGCATACTCTTGACCCTAAAGTCAAATTATATGTGATATAGTTTCCATATGACAAGAAAACCAATTGTCAGGGGGAAAAGAGATAAGAAGTAGCAGGGTAAGGACTATATCAAGCATACATACCAGTTTGTGGTTCTTATCTTAATTTGATTCATTAATATTATGATACTATAATTCCATAATATTATGCATAAACTATGAAACACTATGGGTTCAGGTTCACATGTACCTACACAAACAGAATTACAAGCCTATATTGATTTTTTTTAATAGTCACTACAATTCTTGATTATGTGGTGTCAATATGATGGTTAGCTTGCTCTTTTAGAAAGTGTATTATCATCCTAGATCTGAATGGTTTTAAAGTTGGAGACATAAGGCCAATTACTTTGCAATTTAACTTTTAGGTGATTGCTATAAGTAATTTTTTTTGTATTTTTAAAGTATCACTAGAGACTGAGCCTATTATTTGATAAAAAAAAGAAAGAAAAAACATTGAACTAAAAGGCACCAATTAGTGCCCCTGAACATTTATTAAATCATTCCTCCTAGGTATGGTTAGCTTGGTAATATATTTGGAACAAAAATGCTAATAAAAGGAAATATTTGAGAGGTAATAATTATAGTAAACATAAGCATATATTCTCTTGCCAACTTTATTCTAAAATTTAAGGCTAAAGGAGTATAGAAAAATATGGAAGATACACAGAAAAATGAAAATGAGCAGTTAAAGGAATCTGTTCAGCATTGAGAGTGTCGAGTGCTATGAAAATTAATGAAATCAAGACAAATAGCAAGAAAACAAAAACATTAATTACAGCTTGACTTTACATACTCTGAAAGAGACGAATCGTAGGAGAATATTAATGCACACATTGTTGGGTTGGGACTACAAGTTTTCAAAACACAACCTAAAACTTTTGTAACTTTCTGATTTTGCACCCTTTAGTTTTCCGATATCTCCTCAAGAACACTCAGTTAAATGCATACATTTCTGCTGTTAAAACTAAGAAATCTATACACTCATAGAGTTTAATGGATATCTATACAGTCATTGTGATAAATAAAAGTTTCAAGACCTTAGTCAAGTTCTTTAGGGAAGTAGGTATCATAGAAAGCCAATTGATGTGTAGTTTGTGTTATACTATTGAGATGGCCAAAGATTTAGGCCCTGAACACACAAGGAAGATAAAAATAATCTCTTAGAAATGTTTATATGTCATAGAAGAGCAGTATGTTATTTATGTCACCCAGGCAAGAATGTTAAAATTGAAATTTGAAGAAATGCATTCAAACAATTATAAGTAAACCATAACAAATTAAAACAACCAATACACCAATAAAACAATTAAGCACATAATTCATAAATGATTGATAGTTTAAGTTTCTAAAACAAATAAAAATGCAAAGCACAATTTTAAGGTTGAATTTCAATCATGACCCTACCATATTGACAATACCATTAAAAAATGTATTTCATATTGCTCAAAACTAATCTTAATTTTAATACATAGAAGCCCCAAGTATGAGATTTATGAATTTTAGTAATTTTTCCACTTCTTGATTGATAAACAATATTGCCCACTATTATAATAAAACACAAATCTAATAAATCCTTACCTCCTAGGATTAATGCAAGAATGAAATGAGATTAAACACAAGGTCTTAGTAGACTGTCTGCCATAATTGAAGGAGATTATGGTGCTGTCTTTGCTCCAATTAGCAAATAGTCTACTTGTGAATCAATAGAACCCCAAGAATATGGTAGCTGTGTATATTCTGTTGGTTCCTGGTAGGCTATAGGGACATTGAAATAAAAAACCAGAAACTAATAAGAGGGATTGGACTGAAAGAACTAAGCAGATAAGGTCCCACCCACTGACAACCAATAGGCAGTATTTCTGACTGTATTATTAGATTTACTTCCTAACACCTTCATGCAATTGGGCTCTTGGATGAGCAAAAAATAACAATTTTCAAGCTAAATAATGCCTTAAAAGGCTGTAAAGGAGAAGGTTGACACATGAAACATCACTATCATTTCTGAAAAGAGCCAATAAAAGACCAGCAACAGATGTGTTCACCATTGTCCACAAATGCTAGGCACAGTAACCTGCACACTTAGAATTTTACCATTGCTATCTAAAGCAAAGGTTCACTTTTGAATTAGTGTGAAATACAGTGGCAGTTTTAAATCAAAAAGTTTTGAAATGACACTCTACCTGCAAGGCACAACATGAATGATTGCAGCACTAGCAGTTCCCATGGCAACCTCATCTTCAGTTTCCGAGGTCAAAGGAGTTTCAAGTCCAATAACAAGTGAATAGAACCGCTGCTTTTGCTCCTTTTAAGTTTTGTGCAACCTTTAATCTGTGGACAACAAGAGATGTTACAATGAGATTTGGCTCCATGTTTTCTTCCAGTCTCTGAATATCTGCCATTAATTGAATATGAATAAAACCCGCTTGCAGAAAATATTGAAAAAGAAAGAACACTGAATTATCAATATAAAGACAAATAAGCCTCATACTTATATTTTGTTTTGAGATAGAGTTTTCTATATAGCCTATGCTGGCTCCAAACTTCAAATTCTCTTGCCTCAGCCTCCTCACTACCAGAACCAAATGTAGATGAACATGACTAGGTCACTTTATATTCTTTTCCTTTAAATAATACATAATAAACAAGAATCTTTCCTAATTAAGTAGGAACTAATTTGAAGACAGTAGAAGAGACTTTGATTTACAAGATCATTCTCTGTCATTTACCATCCTGTCATCTGGTTGTTTTCAGAAAATAATAAATCAAAACAAAGAGATATGTCCACCGAATGAGATAAGTAATGTGAGCTTTTGCAGGCCTCAAGGTGATCTCTAAATTTCCAAAATGGAATTGTGTGGGGAAACTACAATTTCTCTACCAATTCTTGTATTTCTTGTTGTACTCCATATTCTAAAATTGTGCTACAGTCTGAATATGACTTTTTTTTTTATTATGAAAAAAGGAGTCATATTTTCTATCTGTGTATATACTTATTCAAGGTACCTAGTCCCTCCCACCACATCAGGTCACTCTCTCTTCTCCACATTTGAATATGACTTTTATGATTATACTCTTAGAAGGTACAAGCATAAGATGCTGGGCACAAAGTGTTGCAAAGTAAGAGATAATGAGATCTTAGAAATACAAGACTCTGTGGTACCTGATTACACTATTGAAAGAAATGTCTTTAGAGGGAATTAAGATCTATGCATTCAAGAGTCCTTACAAGAGTGATTTATGACAGACAGCCCTGCCTCACTCATCCCTGGGCTCCTGTCTTCTATTGTCATTTTTTTTTCTTCCTTCCTTCTGTTCAGCACAGGGTTATTGCCAGCATCAGGACCAAATAGTTTGGACTTTAAGCTTCTAAAAATGTAAGGTACAACAAACATCTTTATCTATACTGAGTAGCTGCTTCAAGGAATTCACTGAAGAATAATGGTGATTTTAAAAAAGGGCAACTAAAGTACACAACTCCAGTGCCTATTGAAATATATTTTCCCATAAAAATATTAATATAAAAATAAAGCAAGCATAATTCTTTTGATGTTAAAAAAGAAATATATTTTCCCAATTATGAGTTTCTGTCAATTGGGTTCTCATAGAGAAACTCAAAACAAAATTTAAAAAGAAAGAAGAAGCTAAATTGTTCACAGAAAAATGGATACAACAGAGATAATCAAGTAAATTAAGTCCATCTCAGAAAGATAAGTATCATTTGCTCATATGCATGGATCCCTGTCTCACAGAGATTTAAAATCATATATGACATGAAAGTAGCAGCAAAACTGCCTAGAAGCACAAGGAGAACAAATGTAGAAGGAATAGACAGAAGGGGTAGTATTGAAGCATGGGGGTTAGGCTCACAGTGTGTTACGGATATGCATGAAAATAGCCTTCAGGAACACTATAAAATAAAATACAAAGTATAGAGAGTTTTTAAGGTACTTAATCTTAGATTAACTTCTGATTAACAATTCCCTTAAATAATCAAGCACAATAATTTCCCTATTGGCAAGAATTCTGAAACTAGAATTTTGCAGTAACGATAGGCACTTTAGTCTGAGAAGCTTTCAAAAGCTACATAAACAAATGTGTGAGTCTGGTAAGAAATCACTGACAATATGGAGAACCCTGGCAGCTCTTGGCAGAAAGGGGGCACTTTCTGCCCAGGCCTTGCTCAGTCAGAGCAGGGAAATGTTGAGTCAAGGCCCAGATTTGTAGAAGTACCCATAACTTTTCAAAGAAAAACAGCATTGTATTTAGAAAATAGGTTAAGTTTTAATAATTTGCTATCAGTTGAAAATATTCGAAGATGAGATCAGGCATATTCTGGAATACTGAACCCTTGATGATGGTAGAACCATAATGAAAACATTTACCACATTACCTCTGAGTCTCGGAGTACATTACAAAAGAGGGATGGAAAGGATGTAAGAACCAGAAGATAGGGGGCTGAGCTGTAAAATTTCAAGTAGGCAAGACACAGCCATGAAATTGGGAATTCCCAGTAACTGCTGATACTGGCACTGGCTCTGCACAAGAATGAACTAATAAAACCTCCAGCAGGGGTGGATGGAGGGCTGACTTATTGGCACGGATCTATGAAGAAATAGCATAGTCACTGTTTTTTATTTTTCCCCACCAGTGAGCCCACTGGATAATTTATCTAATACTCAATGGCTCTAATTAACTAAGTGTCAAAAATCAACTCAAATGTCATGAATCTTAGAAAGGGACTGGCATGAATGCTAGTGTGGGGGACTGGATGAGAGAGGATGGGGTGTGGTATAAAACAAATAAGGATGCATTATGTACATGTGTATGAATGCTAAAAATATAATTAAAAATAAAGAATTTATAAATGCATAGTGAGTGAAATTTTTCTTTTGTTGAGCCAAATTAACACTTTTGGAATGAACTTATTAACAGTAGTTAGTGTCCTGGGCCTTTGGAAAAAAATGATGAGTTGCAATCTTCAGATGAATGTAGAAATTGCAAAATGTTGCATGTATTTGAAACCTAGCCTACTAAAGGCTTTTAGTAGTGGATAGTACTTTTGCAAAAAGACTATATGTTTTTGCATCAATAGAAAATAATTTTATATTCTCAAAAATTTCTATTATACACACATACATATACATATATATACACACACACTGTGCTGGATACCTTTATGTCAATTTAACACAAGCTAGAGTCTTTAGAAAGAGAGAAGCTCATGAGAGAAAATGTGCACAACAGAGTTGCCTGCAATGAATTTTCTTCATTATTTAGACTATTGTAGGTGATGCCATCCCTGGCCAGACAGTCTTGGTTTCTTCAAAAAATCAGGCTGAACAAGCCTTTTATGATACTCATATTGTCTGTCTTCCAGATACAAGGGACCTGCCACCAAAATACTGTCTCTAGCTTCCAGAAGCTTTTGCTCCAGGGAGATAGCTAGCCACAATGTCATCAACTGGAGAGTATGCCTTTATTGTGGAAGGATGAAAATTCTGGCTTATAAAGTCCTTAGCAAGCTAATAGCCCCCCATCCCCTTCTAGTCTGAAGGCAGAGTAAGGACTCTTACAACACACCTGACAATCATAACAAAAACAAAAAACTCCAGAATCAGGAAACTGGCAGCAACTAGCTGTGTAGTCTTAAGTATCTTTTGACCTTCTTATGAAGGTTGCTTTGGAAAACATGTCTTGGTTAATGATATAAAACCTCTTTTAAAACTATCCATTATCATCATTACCAGATATGATAATTACTACAGCCTCAATATATATATATATACATATATAAATATGCATTTACATTATAAATTCAATGCATATGCACATCATGGAGATCCCCAGTATTTTTTTATGGAATATAACTTGATGTTTCATATAACATTCTCATGTATGACAGACATAATCTGAGCTAATACAGGCTTCTGTGAAAAGGTGCTTTTAGGTTTAATTTATTCTACCTTGCCAATGAAAAACCTTTATGTCTGCCAGAAAGACAAGAGAATAAAAGCTTCCATCATTAGAGAAATCATCACTGTTTTGTGTCCTTAACTATTTATCTACTTTGATAGATTCAGATTTAATATATTGTAAAGATAAGAGAGCCCCTTAACCTGTGATTTGCTGATATGGCTGAAAGGAAGCTGTGTCTCTAATTGGTTATGTTCTGATACTCTTATAACATGAATGGTGATTAGGGCATTTTGGATAAACAGGATGTGCTGATCAATGAAAACTATTAATGTCTAAAGAGAGTGATCAGAGTATTAATAATTAATTTGCCAGGGTAATGTCATCTCAGATTTAGAGATTGATCTACAATATTAAGCATTTTATAGGAGCAATTAAAACCTGCTTAGGAAATGTATCCAGTTACAAGACCAAGATTTAGCTCATGATAATGATACTATTTACAGACATAATATTTGAAGATCTGGGGATTCTAAAGATGGAGAAATTCAAGAAGATTACAACATTTATTTATATTCAGGGATAAGGTTCATCCCTAATAATGAGAAATAATGGTGTCCTTCACAGTCATTTTTTTTAGTGGGCAAGGTATCAGAAGCAGTAGGTTTTCTGAAGAGTGCTGAAGGAAGATTAATAACCCTCATGTGGGACTATAGGGTAGGATAGAAAGTTTCATAATTTTGTTTTTCTGGCCAGCGCCAAAAAGAAAGGTATGGGATAAGCTGAGAGTTATGGTAGCAATAGATCTCTCATGTAGCTTTGCGCTCTCTCTGCTTTATTGGAAAGTAGCTGCAGCAGAGGTAGTATACTATACACTAACTCCAAGATCTTCTCCAGGACTGACACATAAATCCTGGAGAGGATGCTGCACAATGAAACAGAACTTGAACTTGGTTATTTTTCTCTGAGGAAGAAGGAGATGAATAACTTAGATACACACACACACACACACACACACACACACACACACACACACACACATATTTCCATACCAAGTGAAATCTTTCCCAATCCTTCAAGCAATGTCTACACTAGTAATTGTATACAAGGATAAACCATGAAAGAAACTATGGAGGAATAAATCAGAGCCTTGGCTTTTAGTATTGTTGGTTTATAGCCTGGACATGTACTAATATATTTTTTAGCACTTGGTTAAATTAAAATTATTTTGGTATTTAAATGGTGCCAATTCAGTTTATATGACTGGTACAGTGTTAGGTGTTGAGTATGCAGAGACAAGGAAGGCAAGATCTTGTCTTCAGTGAGCATACAGATTACTTCTGAAAGACAAATCAGTAGTTATAATTCAACATAAACCATCTAATAAGTCTGTTAAGGAACGCTGTGAAGACAGGAAAAAAAAGAGGGGTATCCAGAAATGGGTGGGATAAGATCTTCAAAAATGCACTTCTGAGGGGCTGCATGAAACAGTTTTAATGGTCAAATAATGGAACTAAAGCTTTGTAATCCCAACTGCTAGCAACCAAGAAACAGATCTCAGACAGTATCTGGTCATAGAGACACAAAAGAATAAAAAGTGCATGCTGTAACATCAGTGTGTTCTCTCATCTGCAACCTAGCCTTCTCCACTGCACATTCGTCTATAAAATAATTGGAAAAATACAAACTTGGCACTTAGTGGAATGACTAAGGGGAACATACATGAGTTTCTCAATGTGGGTACTGTCCTAGAGTTGGCTCAGACACTATTCTTGTGAAAACCAGCTGGAAATAGGCTTTGGTTGGGAAACTGAAAGGACAAAGGTGTTAATGCTTAGTCCAATGCCAGTTTCCCATCAGTCTTCATGGCATGTTACAGGTTTTGAATTTAGGCTGGAAAGATAGCTCAGCAAAGCACTCATCTCCAAAAACTGAGGACCTGAGTTTGGATCCACAGAAGCAATGCAAAATACTTGGTATCATGGCATGTGTCTTAGAAATAACAAAATCCACATGCACAGGCTTTCAGACTATCCTTGGAAGGGCAAGTCCAGAGCTAGAATGACTTCCAAGATGGATAGTTTCTGAACTAGCTGACTTTCCAGTATGGAGATCTGTCCAATCTACCTCTCAGAGCAACGACTATTTAATTCTCTTTTTATCCTCTGATCAACAAAGTAATTACATCTCCAATTATTAAGTATGCTTTTAATCTATAGTGCATTTTCAAGGCCTCTAATCATGAAGACAAAGCAGAAAATGCTGGATTTGTAGCAAAGCATATTTCTTTCTGGTTTTGTCATGAACCATGTCCTTTGGGGAAAGCTGTGTAACTGTGGGGAAAGCTCTAATTGTGTCAGATATTCTGTAGTTTGGAAATCATACATCAACCTCTATCTGCTACCAGAGAGCATTCTAAAGAGAAACCAGAATTTTCTGTAAAGATTTATTCTATCTTACGCGCAGACTCAAATTTATCTTATTCCACTACCTTGTGCCTCATTAAATTGCATTTTTAAATTTATAAAGAAATGAATGTTTGGTTTCTTCTTTGATATTTAACAGGCATATAGAATGACAGTAAAGGGAGTCACTAAACAGTTGCTGTGTAAATGGAGGAATAAGTGTACCTAACATCTTTTGTGGATGTACTGTGGTTTTACATTCACTTCTCATTTAATCCTTTGCAACCACTCTGGGGTCAGATATCACCGTCCTTTATAGAATTGCAGCTTTGAAAATTAGAAAATGAGAGCCTATGGAGCTTTTCCAAGGTCAAATATTCATAAATGAATACAGGCTGTATTCAAATCCATGTCTTCATACTGAGGTAGTTGATTCTTTGATATAAGCACCTTTTTGGAAAGTAAAATGTCTTCTAAAGTCTAATATCATGTTCTGATGGTGACTCTCTCCTCCAGTTCTGCTTTTTATACTGTTCTTTGCCAATGCTAAGCTAGAGTATCAGCAATCTAAAGTACAGAATGTGTATAGCATTCGACATGCAAAGCATAACACAGATGGATTTAAGGGCTGAGTCTTTGTCAAAAGGCCACATTTCCCAAGCATTAATTCAGAATGCTTCTCCCACATGTGTAAGTACAACAGAAACTTTGGTTTTCTTACTCATTACTCTTTATTGAGAGCACTGGGATTCTTAATTCAGGAATTTAAAAGAAGGACATTGGAAGTTGCATTGTATAGTTGATCATTTTCTTGTTCTACAATGGCCAGGGGAGGATGCTGTCAATCACAATGATAGAAAAGCAGTGAACATAAAGTAAAAGTGGGATTCCACAGAAAGCAATGTGCCTTATATGTAGATGCAAAAAATGGGATGTAGTCACATCTTAAGATTCAATCAACATATATTTTTAGTAAAGCCAGTTATACAAATAGTAATATGCAAATTACAAGGTCAAGTCCTCTACTCATAAAACATTTTAAACTCACCTGAGTAGACAAAATAAGTGACCATACAAGTTAGCTCATAAACAAATAAGAAGTACATATAATCCACATGTTTTATGGTTATACAAGTCCTAGAGAGATCAGGAATACAGGGAAAATACCTAAATATAATAAAGGCGATTTACAAAAAGCCCACAGCCAGCATCAAACTAAATGGAGAAAAGCTCAAAGCAATCCTACTAAAATCAGAAACTAGACAAGGCTGTCCCTTCTCCCTTAACTGTTCAGCATAGTTCTTGAAAATTAATGTTTCTTAGGTTAGAACATTAACTTTCTCTCTTATATTAGCTTTGTTCTTTAACTACAACTCTTCCATTTCTGTATGGTACCCAACCCTGCAAATTTACTGGAGATTGTAATAACTAGGAAGCTAATAATGACAGAAAAAAGCCCATTATTTGGTTTAGTTGTTAGCATTGCTTAGGGCAAGAATGTGAGGAATATTGGTAATGTATTTGAGAAATCACAACTAAGAGGTGGATATAAGTGAGATAAAAGTCCTTATGTACATCCTGCTCACACTCCCAGAGGCTGAGTTTGATGATATCTTCCAAAACCACAATAGAGAAGACCTCAAGAAGTGGTAAACATGACTTACTGTATAATTAAAGAATTTATAGGCAAAATAGTACTTTCTACTTCTGTTGATTTTATATAATGATTATGTTAAACAGATATATTCTTTTGGTAAAAGGCAACAATGCAATTTCAATTGGGATATCAGAATTCCTGAAACTGGAGTTACAAGTGGTTGTAAGCAACCCATTCTGGGAACAGGGAACTGAATTCAAGTCTCCTGGAAAAACAGCACATGCTTTGAACTGCTAACTCATCTCTTCTGTCACCATTCTAATTCTCAAAGGATCTCTTTCATCTAAAATTACTGCCAATTTCCCAATGCAGTTTTTTTTTTATCATAAAACCTTACTTGACATTGGATTTTTACACATGGTTACTCAAGATCCATCTGTAAAATGAAAATATTACTAATAATCATAATGTGGTATTAAAAATACTTCCCTGGTCTGAACTTCAGAATAACTGGGGTCCAGGTTCAGTCATAACATTGTAATAGTATTGTCTTGTTGCACAATTTCCTTCAACTGTGAGAGAGGACTGGACCAGGGTGTCAAGCTTACTAAAACATTGAATTGCACTCTTATCTCAGAAAAGAGATGTCTTTTCATATTTAGTTAGATGAAAAGCAATCACTAGGCTTTTGTCACCACTGGGATTTCTATATTCTCAGTCCTCCATTTAAAAAATAGTTTGAGATACCTTGTTTTTAAATTCTGTGAACAGGGTTGTTACAGAAAATTGAGTCCCTATTTAGAAACACATACTCACTGTCCATACCTTCCACTAAGAAATAGCTTACTGTACTGATTCAGACTTTTTTATTATTTATTATGAATAAAGTCACATTTTCTAGCCGTGTATATCCTTATTCAAGCTCCCTTTCCCCTCTCATCTCCTCCAGTCACTCTCTCGTCTCTCCACATCTCCCCATCTCCTCCCCAGCAAGGGAAGAAGGTCCCAAGGTCCCAATATTGCTCAGTTCAGCATTCACTCCTGGCAGATCCAGTTTCCTCACCCCAACATCAAGACTGCTGACTCAGACTTTTATTTGACTTTCATATATACTAAAAGAAATATGTAAATGTATCTTTCTTATTCTCTGCTGTGAGGGAATGGCTTCCCACGTTAGGCTCTTCCTATGAGTTCTTAGTACTAAAAATTAAGTTTTTCTTAGATGCTATTTATTAAATTTTTCTCTTCTGTTTTAAAATTACCTATGGATAAGAATTTTTCTCTCTTACATAGTAATTTTCAATGATAAAAATAGTTTGTTCTACTGCTTTACAAATTAAATTATATCATGTAATTTGGATAAAAAATTTTCATCTGAGCCTCATTGATTGCATTTCTTTCCTCCCTCCATTCATTCTTCCCTCTCTTTATAATACTTTTTGATGTTAATGATTTCTTCATCTTATTATTTTTAACTGTATATCACAAATTTATTGATATCTCTATCATAGTGAATCCATTCAGTAAGTTCAAACATACTTTGTAGTACATCAGCTTTAATAAGTGTCATGAATTCAGAAAAAAGAGGCATTGCATATTTTTAAAGACTTTTTCAGTTTATGTATATGAGGATTTTGCCTGTATGTATGTATGTGTAACATGTGCTGGCCTGGTACCCACAGAAGTCAGAAGAAAGAGGACTTATAACTGAATTTATAGATGGTTGTGAGCCATCATGTGGGTGCACAGATTGAACTCAGTTCTGTGTCAGAGCACAAGTGCCTTTCAAATGCTGAGTCATCTCCCCAGTGTAGGCACTGAACAATTCTATTTTTAAAAAAATCAAAGAGATAGAGCTTAAAACTTCTACTATAATTTAGCTTAAAAACACAAAATTTGTCTAGTTCACTTGAAATGTTAGTCATAATTCTCCATAGCAATGAAGCTTACATGTATACATATCAAAATGTAATAGGAAATAATCATTATGAAAGGTGTTATTAAACTCTTCAGTCATGGAGATGATGTGATAAGAAAACATAATACAAAATTACTAGAAATGATAAATAACAGAGACATCACTTACAGAATTTCTTAGGAAGAAATAGTTACCTATGTATTAGCTTTAAATACAGAATCTTTAAATTGACACTTAAGGTAGGCAGCAACATAGTTTTAAATTTATAGGTTAAATAAATTGCTCAGTGTTAGTCTTATGAGCAAGAAACTAATTTTAAGATTAAATATTTTCTTCCTAGGAACATTGAGGTATATTTTATATAGAGACATAAACTGTTATGTTGTAAAGTTGGATAAGATTCAACACTGTATGTAAAGTCATACAACATTGCCCCCCAATACACACAATATGTCTATCCTGTCCAGTAGTGAATTGTAAAGTGTCACTTCATGGTCATTTGACTACTCTTGAATTTTCCAAAGTAGGTATGTGGGGACAACTATAGCCTATAAAATTTAGCTTTCCCATTTGATTCTGATGACTCTGATGCTTCCTCTTTCCATCAGAGTGACATTCCTATATCATGATATCCTCATTACAATAAAAACAAGAAGAGTAAATCATAGCTCAGGAAAGAAACATGCCTGGCGCCTCTCCCTTTTCTTCTCCCTCAGAGAGCAATGTTAATTGATTGGCACTCATTCCTGCTTAGCCTGAGGGCAGCCCCAGAATCTTCTCAACAGAGCATTTCAAATAGACACGACAAAATCAATACATGTTGCAAATAAAATAAAAACACCTTTGCTCCTCTTTGGTAGTTGAGCATGTTGGCTGTAGCATCATAGCAGGCAGGTCTAAATCCCAGCTTTACCACTTAGCTGTTGACCTTGGACAAGTCATTTAACCTCTGCTAACCTCATTTTTTTCTCTGATAAAATGAGAGTAAAGATGCAGAGTTGTTGAAAAGAATGAAAAAAAATATTTATAATTGGATTCTTCTAGATAAAGCTGAGCGTGGTTTTGAGCAGGAAAACCTTTTGAGGAAAGTCTGGCAAGGGCTGGAATCATAGGGCACTGGGAAGAAACTAATGCAGAGAGCAGTGCCTAATCCCATAGGGGAAATCCTTGGATTCCCTTCTGAGTGAGCATGACAGGAGAGTTAGGGACTAGGGACCAAGGGCAGTAACAGAAGCTACATTCTTATCCCTGCTTTCTGGGTACAAGGAAGCAGCCTCTATAGATGCTTGGGCTTCTACCACAAGCAGAGAATATAATACTTCTTAAGCAATCATCTCACGTTTCTTTTCTTCCTGCCCACTGGTGGGCTGCACAGTGCCAGTTCTGCTAAACTCCCAAATAAATCACTGTTAATGAAGCGTGTTGCAATACAGACAGCAACAGGCATTTTTTAATCACCTAAACTAAAGAAGAGCTAAAGGTAAGCACAAAACACTCTAATACCTAATACATAAGGTGTCAGATTTAAAGAGGCAAGAGCCATGCAATGTTCAGGGCTTTTACTTGCATGCACTTAGTGGGGAAGCAAAGCTTACTAGTATATTTATCATTATGCACAGCTTGCCAATTGCTCAGACAGCCAAATCAGATATCTGGGAGCTTAAAAGGGAGTCTGTACCTACTTCATCAAAACCAGAAGATTTCCAACAAAAACAGTCCCCAAAGATTTGTATGATGTTCTATACCAATAAAGGGTATAAATAAAATCTTATTCACAAATTATTCGGTGACTGCTACCAACATCCCTGAGGTTAATAGAGAAAAAAAAAATGTGCCTCATGGAAATGATTTTGTTTTGAAATAATCAAACACTATGTTAATGCAGTAGAGCTGAAACACAAGGGCATAGGGACTAATTAAGAAAATATATGGTCTTTGTTGATAAACCCAATATTCAGTCTTGATTTTTAAGACTTTGAAGCTGTTTCCTATCTTTTACTTTTTTGTAATTATAATATGTAGATATTACCACAAACTTCAGAAGTTTATAGAGAAATTCATGAGACATTGCATACAAGGTTATACCACCATAATGCAAAAAGAAAAATCTACTACCAGTATTTTGGTAGATTAGCATAATTGTATCATACATTTTCAATCTTATCTTTATTCTCACAGATAAGTGTAGCTACCACCCATCAACAAAGAAGCTTCTCATTCCATCAAATGGAGAACATCAAAGCAAATTACAAGTGGACACAATGCAGGGATCAATAGATCACAAGGACCTGCTTCCAACAACTGCCACTAAATCATGGTTACTGCACTTAGAATACAGATCTCATCACAAAAGAGTGGAAAGGAAACATTGTTAAGAGCCAGAATACTAGGGAGCTAACCGTAAACAGTCTTTCCTAGAAATATCTACCTAAACAAACCTGGAGAAAAAGCAATGTGCATGGAGATGTCAAAATGAAATGGAACATGGTTTCTGGGATCTCAGCCCTTGACAAAGAATTCCAGGCAACCAAGGACTGCTGGGAGAAGATTTAATGATAGAATCTTGAGCTGTGTTTTATGAAACTTGAAGTCTCTTTTGTGATAAAATGAGCAGAATTTTGGGACACGTAATGACCTTCTGCTCTTTATTGAAGAGACTAAAACAAAACATAAAAGCAATTTACTAAACCATAAAATAACAGTATAAAATCCTATGTTTGGATTCTTTACTATTATTGCTAGAATATTATTATATTCTGTGTGACCATAGGACTGTCGGCTCCCTGCCAAGGGAGGGGATGGGGAGTTGCAGAGAAGAAAAATGATCAGATGTGGTGGGAGGGGGAAGAGACCTTCAATAAGGATATACAGGGATGGAAAAAAAAATTCAGAGGGAAAGCTGAACACAAAGAAAATATATGTGTAGTAATCTTATTTGCATTTCCATCCTTGATAAGCCATGCTTATG
>PVIH01008759.1:0-88062 GCA_004025045.1 Sigmodon hispidus
AGGGGGAAGAGACCTTGAATAAGGATATACAGGGATGGAAAAAAAATTCAGAGGGAAAGATGAACACAAAGAAAATATATGTGTAGCAATCTTATTTGTATTTCCACCCTTGATAAGCCATGCTTATGATTCTTATCCTCTGTATAGTTATTGTTAACTCTTCCGCATTTTAAATTCTTTTTACTGTTTTTTTTCTTGACAAACACAAAATAAAAAAGGAAAAAAAAAGATCTACATTGCCTGTCCTTATAAACTCACAATTTGTCTTCATGAACTTTCTCCAAGGCATTCAACCATTTCATCCAAATATACTTAACCTACTTCTACATCTGAGCAACTTATCATAGCAAACCATGTCCAACAGAAATTACATGAACCAGTCCCTGACAGCTCCTCTACAATGAAGAATACCTTGGCTTCTAAAGATAATACTTGGCCCATAAAACTTTGTCTTACTTGTGTGTGTGTGTGTGTGTGTGTGTGTGTGTGTGTGTGTGTGTGTGTGTGTGTCTGTATCTGTGAACATGTGTTGTTGATGTATGTTTACTTGTTTAGATTTAAAAGATTTGTTCATTTCTTTAAATTGTTTGATTTACCTCTTTTATTTCTTTAAGATATTTTCTTTTCTTTATGGACCTCCATCATCTTCATATAGTTAGTTTTAAGATTTTTCTTGGGTTTCAGCTATATTGGAGTATTCAGGGTCTGCTGCGGTAGGGTAGCTGAACTCTAATGAGAAATAATTACCTAGTTGTTATTGATTGTGTTTTTACACTGGTGGCTAAGCATCTGGGTTGGGCATGATTATAGGTTCAGGTTCTGATTTTCAGATTTGTATTTTTTAGTGGGTGTTTTGTTCCTTGGTTTCTATTTCTCTCTGTATTTGAGGGGATAGGTGGTTGTGTATTTTCTGTTTCCCTGATCTGGACAGGTGGTGAGTTTAAAAGTAGTGCGTACTAGATTTGAAGGTTGAGATACTGGGTTGAGTTTGGAAACAAAGGTTGAAAGAGGTCTTTGTCAGACATTGCAGATGGGGTCAGAGAGCAATGGGGCAATGGAGTGCTACAGAGATAGAGATGAGATCGCCCGTATGGGAAAGAAGAGCGCAAAAGGAGATGCACTGGTCTTCCTTCAGCCTACTGCTGACCTTGGAGGAGTGACCATTACATGTGCCAAGGTTGCCACAGGTATTTTGATGCAGAGCAATGGACGAGAGTTTGGGTTGGATCTGGTGAAACAGAGAGGGAGAAAAAATATCTACAGACAGGTGATCAGTTTGGCAGGTGGGGCCTTTGGGTTAGTACATGTTGCCTGTTGAATTTATATACTGGGATAAAACAAGGAATGGAGGTAATGATGTTAGAGTGGGAAGATCAATGGAATCTACAGGAGATATGATTAGGGAGTTAGGGAAGGCTGCTAGAGGTGTTCTATTGCAGATCTGCACTGAATGGTCAGGAAGGAAAAGATCTGCAGACAGGGTACCTGAATATCTGGCAGGCCGGGATGGCTGGGGTGCATGCTGGAGGTGATGGCTGTGATACAAAGAAGAGTGGGTGTTGGAGTTAAGGAAAGGTTGATCTATGAGAACAGGCAATGTTTGCAGGGAGAGAAGAAGGCTGCAGCTAGCTCCTGTTCTGTTGCAGAGGTGAGACAAGGGAATTAGGCTGGGTGAGGGGGCACGTGTGGTGAAGGTCATCAGTTGGCTTGAATGTTTCCCTGTCCTGCTCAACTGATGTGTTCCTAGTGTATGTCTGCTGGTGGTGGAAGCTGAGAAGATGGGACGTGATAGGTAAAGGGAGGCCCTGAGAGAAGGCATTTTTAATATGTTTGCTTTCTCATACAGAGTTGAGGATGAGACTTCTCAGATGGAACTGGAAGAAGAGCAAAGGAGGTTCTAGAGCCGACTTCAGCCTACTTGTTCCTATAAGGGAAATAGCCTTTGCGTTAGCACTGGGTGTCTTCTGGGATTGGGTGCTGGGACAAAGCAGTAAATGGAATGGGGGAGGCTAGAAGTGGAAAGTCTGTGGGATACACAGGAGATGGACACAGTGCGGGGAAATTGAAGGCTTCCAGAGGCACTCTGGGGCAGAACTGGGTGGTGAAACAGGGGGGGTTGGATCTGGGAGAATCATGCATATTTTTAAATGAATAAAAACATGAATGAAATGAAAGTCAAACTGAAGAATTTTAAGTCTGTATTCTGCTTTCTTCTATATGGTCCAATTTGCCTTTCTACTATAACAAATTGCTCATCTTTGTGACACAAGATAAGTTTAAAACTGTTTAGCTACCAGACCAATTCTGTATTCTCTCTCTCTCTCTCTCTCTCTCTCTCTCTCTCTCTCTCTCTCTCTCTCTCTCTCTCTCTCTTCCTCCCCCCTCCTCCTTCCCTGACATTCTACCTCTAGACCTTCATTGTTTTGCTTCTCAAAGAGCATATTAGGCATTTCTGACATAACTACCCTATGTGTTTTACATTATTTATTTTACATTATAACATAATTACATTTCTCCTTCCTCTTCCCTCACTTTAAACTCTTCCATGTGCCCTCCACAAACTCCTTCAAATACATAGCCTCTTTTCCCCCACTAATTGTTATTTAATACAAATTCACATGCATCTATATTATAAAACATATGTTGTTCATTCCATGTAATGTTGCTTGTATGTTTATTTTCAGGGCTGAGCAATTCACACACAACCACCTCTTGGTGTGCTCTTACCTGGAAAAGCTCCATTTCTTCAATTACCTGTAGTTCTCTGGCTAATGTTGTGGCCATATGCATTTTTCTCCATTCACTCATCCACGCCCATTGGTGTCACCATATTTCACTTTACATTTAGGCCCTCATGTTGGTAAGATATTGTGAATGGAGCTTCTGATATTACTAAAAACATCATCCCGCAATAAACTCCATGTTCCTCTAATTCTTACAATTTTTCTGTCATATGTATGTTTAAAAATTTTCTTTGAATGTTTTCTAGCAAACTGATAATTCAGAAAAATACTTGCAAAATTTTTGCTTATCACTATATTTTCCAAACAAAGTTCTTCAAATGAGTACATTTAAATATTTGCAAAGCTATTTATAAGTTGATATTTGTACTGCCCAATGGACTCTTTTTAGGATCTTATTACTTGTCAAGGAATGTTTTAAAAAAGAAATTAAAAAAATAATTAAACAAAACCCAATTATATTTGCAAGGTTTATTAGACATAAAAGTAATTAATGAACATGGAAATTATACAAAGCAAAACTCATTTAGAAATGTCTAATCAGCAGCATGTGCAAAAGAGTTTTTAAAATAATCAAGAAAAGAATCTGATGTACTGGAATGAAGTGATGTTATTTTGGGCCATGATATAAAAAGAACTTTTATTTGGTCTAACTTTGATTCAATAAGCAGCTTGTGATTGATTTAAGGCTTACTTTTGTAACAGACTAGAACAACTGTTTATTATAAAAAGTGTCCTCAAATTAAATATTGATATTACTATACAATATCCTAGACTGTATTTTCATGTAGAAACAAAAAATTTGAGTATAATTTTAGGCTATTACTTGATTTTATGATCTGTCATCAAAGTAGCATGTTAGAATAAAACATCAACAACTAAAAAATTACTAAATTGTTTCCTTCAGTGTTGATTATTCATTATACTATTATTGAGTATATTTTTGTGCTTCTCTAATTTTGTAATTATAAAAACAGTGATCTAAACCAATTTAATAACAATTTAATTTGATAAATAAGCAATAGCTGTGTAGAAATATAAAACAATGAGAAACCAGATCTAGAATCATGACTGTAAGAATGAAGCTGTGAGAAATGAATGGACTGCATGCCTTTTTCTCTGCAATTGTCTATAATACTTTCTTGTGATAAAAAGGAAGAATAGTTCTGTGCCTGCTCTTTTTAAATGTTTATAATATTTTAAATGTTTATTTACTGAAGAAATAAGGCTCCTAGGTAATTTTAGCCTAATCCTCTGCACCACCTCTGTGTATGCTCTTATTGAATTCCATCTCCCTTTTCCACATCTCTAAACTTTCACTCTACTGTCTTTCTAATAGTCTTGGCCCAAGTCCCATTCTTCTTCTGGCTCTGGCTTGTGTCTTGCATTCTTCCTGGCTCTAAGCCCTGTTCCCACCATCCCAACCCTTCCAAATTCAGCACTTTAGCAATTCTCACTATCCTCCTCCCTACCTCTAGTTCCAAATTTACATTGTAGTTGGAGAGTCTCCACAATATCTTAGCCAGTCCCAATTGTCTAATATGCACTGTGATTTAAATCAACAAAACTTTCCTGGGATTCTATCAAACCCACATAGATTAAATTAGTTTGTTCCCGGAACTTTTTAAAATATCATTTTGACTTTCAAAGGCTAACTTCTTTAGACCACCCACCCAAAATCATAAGAGAAAAGAAAATAGAAAAAAAGCTAATCTTAAATATCCTTCTTTACTCACATGGTAATTCTTTTAAAAAGATGATTCAATTTTTTTCTTATCTTAAATAATTCAAACTAAAATAACACTGTATTCTAGATCTTATTAGTCATGAAAAAAAGCTTTAATCCCAAAGAAAAAGAAATTCTTCTCAGAGTATCTTGCCCAAATAGAAACTTATTCCTCTGCCTGTTTCAGTTGCAAATTGTAATACCTTACTAAACTTTTTTTCTCATCTCAAAGGCATTCTTGGGATCATGGCAATTTTTTATCATTGCAACACAAAGTTTGTTTATTTGCTTTGAACTGTCCAAAAAAAAAAAAAAAATCAATCACTGTTCTTCTTTGGTTTATCAAGTTCTTTTACTAGTATAAATTTAATCTATTATTTTCTGAATGAAGGTTCAGTTTTATTCACACACACACACACACACACACACACCTATAGTGAGATTCATATAATTTTTACTCATCAAACTCAAACATTTATATATGAACTTACAAAAGAAAATATACTTCAATAGACTACAGAATTTTTGGTTTTCAGTTGCCTCTCATTGTGGAACCAATTCGGACATTTTTCTAACAGAATGTGAGGACTGTGAGTAAACAATTCTTATAACAGAAGAAGTTTCCCCTATTGATAAGGTCCAACTGTAATGACCTGGCCCTTTCCATGCATGGGAAATGGGTTGTAAAATGACCAAATACTAAGTGTAATTAATGACATATCCAACAGATCCTTCAACTCTTATGTAGGCAGCATGAACTTTGCCCCAGGAAAAAATCTCCTCAGTCTTAGCTTCCATGTCCCAGTCAGCAATAATTGTGCCATTGAAGATTTCTGTGCTGTCTGTTTTCAATTTTCTTTTCTACACTCTTTTCCTTTTATATTTATTAAAATTTTAGTATTAACTAGATACAATACAATCATTGTCTTTAACAAGTATTAAAATCAAAATATAAAAGTGGTTTCCAGTTGCTTTGCACTAGCATAAGTCTCCACTCACATTCTTGGCACTATAAAAACTAGGGTCTGACAATAATAATTGAACTAGAATTTCTTATATAAATATATATACAAACTAAAAATCATAATGATTATTATTATTCCTTTCAGGTTTTAATTAACCAAACTTTTCTTAATATTATTTGCAAAAAATTGTTGATAAGTCTATCAACTACTTATTTTTATCAATTAATTTGCTTTTCCAATTGAAAATTTATTTTATATCACATAAGTCAAGTTCTCCCACATATGACAACATTACAAAGGACACAGCACTGATATTTAAAAGTCCATATATGACAACTATCTAGACACTGCATAGTGAATCTTTATCATTTTCCTAGAAGAATTACACTTATTTCATACTGTCTCTTTATTTAGTACCCAAACCTATTATTTCTTCAGGATATCATGTCCTTGAAGCTTCCTATTAACCAGAAGGAATGGAGCAAGCAATAATTAAAAAACAAATGGTTGATTATTATTTTATTTTCAGTAGTTACCTTCCATAAGTCAGAGAGTTGGCTGGTAGGAATAAATCTTCCATGACAATGACAGTTGAACTTTTCATGTTCTGTCACTCAACTGTGTGCTATTATCAACTGTACGGCCTTACTGTCAAGCTCTAGAAGGCAACCAAGAACAGTAACAATAGTTTTTAATGCTTGGGGATCAATGAGACCTCACTGGATAACAACTACAAAAGAGGTAGTTCCCTTCTGACATTTGCATTCATATTTGATACCCAATGATATCTATGAAAGTAACCAATTAAATTCAGAATGTATTTAAAGACCACTTTACATGATAGACCCCTACATTAATCAGCAGTGAGAACTGGTGGCTAGACAAGTCATAAGCCCTACAGAAGAAATTTTCACTATCATTCTGATAAATTGTGATAGTGTTAAATCACCTCCTAAGAGTTATCCATAGATTAGTATACTCCCTCAGTCCTCTCAAAGAAACATTTTTTTCTGCAATTAATTGTGGCTTACACAGAGACCCACAGCAGGTCATCATGTACAGAATAGTGTATAGGGAAAGATGCTTAATAATAATTGAGCCATGTATATTACATTGCTCCTGCCAAGGCTCAAGTACCATCATGAAAGAAGTAAATAAAGATTCTAAGAGGTAGCATTAAAGACTGTAAGATGGTCTGCTGTAAGATCTTACATTTGCTGTAAGGTGGTATCTTCCATATAAGATAGGAAAACTGTACCTGTTAAATCTCAATATCATGATCATCTAAAATATAACTGAATAATAGCACTACTAGTTGACATACCAATGTGGACAAAGAAAGAATTGCACATGGCCCCATGCCTAAATGAAGAACTATAAGCTGCTAATAGCTGCTGAGGAGAGAGAAAATCAGTCTTATACAGGAAAAAGTCCCCTGAGAGTATATCCAATTCCATCTGGTCAGCTTCAAATACTTACAAATAAAAACAACAATAAATGAACCCAGAAAGATTTATATGTTCATATATGTATGTGTGTGCATAAATTTAATAATATATAAAATAAAAATATGGGATTATGGAAGAGATTATGAATTTGAAAGGGGAGAAGGTAACCTGTAACATGGAAGTAGAATAAGGGTATAAATAATGTAGATAGAGTACTTATGTATCTAATTTTGAGAAAGACTTAGAACATATATTTACATATGTAGGGAGGCTAAAGAGATATACCTGCAAGAAAAAAGGAAAGAGTGTCCAACATTTTAAGCCCATTTTCTGAGATTTCCAAAATAATAAGAATAAATAATTATAAAAGTAGTCATAGTCATTGATTATAAATTCTTTTAAATCAATAATAAAATAAAATGAGAAGCATAAAAGATTCTCAATAGATAGTTATCAAAGCAATTAAACATCTAAAAGGTTTTTGTGGATTTCTTTTCTGAGAATATACTGCAACAAGCAGAGGAGGACATTAATTTTTGAGTTATTGTGAATATGAGCCTTATGTATTATTTATATAAATATAAAGCTTTTCTTTTAAAATGTTGTGTTTACACCATTCTTGAGGCAAGAGTAAATACAAGAGTATTAAGCCAAACATATAAAAATGTGAATATTCACAGTTTATGAAAGCATTACAGAATTAATTTGTTCACATGTCATGGAGAGACCAACCTTACAATTTAAGTTATAGTGTTTTAAAATACTATAATTTTTTGAAAACTGGCATTAACTAGCAGAATACACATTATTTATATAATAAATTTATCAGCATAAATTAACTGGAAAATTAGAGTCATATTACGCTCTAAAGAGTATTTTCTTTTACTTTTGCAACAAGAAATAGATCTTACACTCAGCTATGTTTAGTGGATTTACTATGTCTTAACTATTTTAAACACATTTGACTAGCTAATGATATTCTTCTCATATTATTAAAATATTTTCAAGAATTTTAATAAAAATTAATGAGAATCTAACTTATAAACTGCTTTTGAATTTGATTACTTATAAGTTCTTATAAGCCATGTTTTTTTTCTTAAAATATTTCTTTTATGTGGATAGCTTTTAAGTACATAATTTTCCCCCATTCGTCTCACACATGCTCTCTGTAGTCTATAATCAACATTCTATGTATTCTTGTTCTGAAGAGAAGGTGAATGGGAGGGGTGGGAGGGGGAAGCGAGTTTGAACAAGGAAATACATGAATAAAAAATATGACTTTATTTATAATAAAAAATAAAAAAACAAAAAAGAAAAAAAGTTTTTTCACAGTAGACTATGATGGTATAGACTTTTTAGTATTTTCTTTCATTTCTTGAAATGAACAATAACTACAATTCTCTTTGTGTAAAAACCCAAGCTTTAAAAGTACATTTATGATTCACTTTTTTCTTCATGTCCATGGGTTGTATATTCTCTCAGAAGAAGATATTCTGTCAGTGCATTAAATTCTAACTGAACTAAAACTACAGCAGTGAGCGAATGAGACCTACTATACGGTTATTTAGCAAACATCCCATTAGTCATTTTATCATAAAATAGTTATTTAAGGCTAATAGCAATATCTACTTTAATAGCTAAAGTGTACAGAGAAAATATTGAATTAAAAAAATTGCACATGGCTAGCCCTGCCTTGCTGCCATCAGGAGGATAATATACAGTATCAATATGCAATATCTGCATTGAATATATCAATACCAAATTCTATCAAATGACATTAGCAACATAGTTTATGCCAGCTAGTGACATATGTTTTTGAATAATATTTTTATAATTGAATAGATCTTCAATATATCAAGTAAACAGCAGGTTTTGTATATAAAAGTTTATGTGTAAAGTTTTCTATTTATTTCAATCAATACTGTAATACTGAAAAGTTGTTTCAACCTTTTAAATATACATTTTCTGACTTACAATATGATTAATAGAAATCCTAATACTACTGCTATTTACTGGACCTCTAAAACTTGGGAAAAGTACAAAAAAAGTTTAAACAATTTTGTGCAATTATTAACATGTATAAACACTGGTTAAATACTAAGCTAATATTAACATAATATATAATTTTAAATTAAATCTTCTAAATATTAACTGTTTAATATGTGAGGGTTCATCATTTAGTTCCTTTATCCATGCCTGAAGGTTGCTGTCATACTCCCAAAAAATAAATGGATGTTCAGCCCTCATGGAACACTTAGAAAAATGAACCTACCCTTCTGTAAATTGTCTTCATATGGTAACTTATCAAAGCAACAAAATGTAACATGCCTTGATGTGGAATAATCCTCTCATACACTGTAAAGATTTATTGCTTGAATTGGTTTAATAAAACACTGATGGGCCAGTAATCAGGCACAAAGGTTAGTTCTAGTGATCAACTAAGATGCTGGAGATAGGAAAGGGGGAGTGAGAATTCACCTACCAGAAGCAGTGGAAGCAAAATGAGAATTCAGTACTGAGAAAAGGTACCAAACCACATGGCTAAACATGGCTAAGAATTACGGGTTAAGTGTTAGAGCTATTTAATAATAATTACTTATTATTTATATTAAACATTTGAGTTACTATTTGTGAGTGCTGTGTGACACAGGAAGGCCTCTGTTTATAAAGATTTTTTTTATTTATTTCTTCATCTCAATGTATAATTAATATTAATTATAATTTACTGCCTTACACTTTCCTTACATTTATCTGCCTAGTGAAGTTCATTCTAATATCCTGCCAAAGCAAACTCCATGGAAGCAGTCTAATTGGTAGCCTTTTCCAGTAAAAGCCAATTATTGCTTCATTCATTTTATTCTTAGAGTGAAAATAAAACTGCAGACTGGCCCAATGAAGACACATCTTACTGCCTCTGAGTCTTCTTTCTGTTTCTCAATATAAATGTAGTATTCTGTTTATCATCTACAGTGTATTATGGAGGACTTTATGTTGATATTATTGATTTAAAATTTTGTTATAAATGTAGTTAAGGCCTTCCAGCTAATTCTACTCTTAATTTCTACCTAAATAAATAAAAAAACAAAATCAAAAGACACACAACAGACTTTCTTTTTCATTATGCTCTGCAATTCAGGCACTTTCTTGCCATCACTGATGTTGGAATAAAATCTATCAAGCCAACATGCTCAGACAAACTGTGGAGAGACGGGCATGCCATGGTGCTGTTTTCTTAGAAACTCTTTATTAATACAAACACCAACTCTTATTATGGTTTGAATTCACATTGAAAATGTTCATTGTTTTTATCTCTTAACTCTTTACTACATTCATATTTCTGTTTTTCTTTAATATATATTTTGCTTCTTTTTCCACATTAATCCAATATACAAATTTCCCTTTGGGGTACTATTGGTTGTAACTTTATTTTTCAGATTTTCCTTAGTTTTGATGATTTCATATTTTTTAAACATTTTGTAGGAACTCCTCATTTATACATTTTTTTCTCTCATGCTGATGTAATCTAACTAGCTTTTTCTCTGTAAGCTCTTGGTGAAGACTATCAATAAAATTTATCTCTAGATGATTACAAAGTACTATATTTCTCAAGTTGGTAAACAGTGCAGAATAGTGTGCTTATTCTACTTTGCCTCTTCTTTCAGTAACTGGATTGCTCAGCATGTACCCCAATATTGTCCCACATGAGCCTGAAATCCTATTGGATATGCTTTTCTTATTACATCAAGTTCTAGTTCATAGATGCTTCCTAAAGAAAGATAACAAGGAGATTTAGCTCAAATCAAAATACAGAGACTTACAACCTGAATATGGGGGTTAATTAATGTTTCTTGTTTTAATCACAAATCTATTTATATTGTAACTAACTCATGATTTTTAGGAGAAATTCTTAGTCCTACATTATACGCATAGACTGTATGCATATTGTGTTGACTGACATAGCTTTCATGAATGCTTCATTTATTTAGTGTTTTAGATTAGAATGCTAGATTGTTAAACAACTGGTAATTACTATATAATTCAAATTAATTTTCCTCTACATATCATAATTACATGTTAATTAAAAGGGAGTATCTATAAATTTTTGTAATTCACTTTCTTTGTGTGCAGAATTATATATATATAAAATTTAAAAATATATGTAATATTTCACTATCAAATAATATAATTTATGTTTTGTTTTTAATCAAATATAACATACTAATATTTCACTTTATTTCTTTATGATACTATAGTATATAAAATGGTAAAGCAATGTTTTTCCATTATTTTTTACATTATTTTTACATTATTTTGGACTGATTGAAAGAATAGTAACAAAAAATGTAGAAATAATTTGTATTTTGAGGAAAAAAATACTGAAAGGAGACTGTTGAAATTAAGTTGATTTCTGTATAAGGCTGCTTATCACCAGGGAACATTTTAGGTCTGATAGATGAGAATATTAATAGCCAGGCACAGAAATGTCTTGTTCATTAGGTATTGCATCTGAATAGAAGCTTAAGATCACCTGTACAAAATTAGATTAATCATCCTAAAATTTTGAGGACACCTATGGAGAAATGACAGCAGGAACTAATCAGTTTGAAGAAAATCATCCTAATGAGCTTTTGAAGTGTTGTTTTCAGCTTTTCTGACTTGAAACTGTCCTATTAATTGTAGTAAGTACTCTCTGTATCTGAATATCTTAAGTTTCTTACATTTTATGTTTTGTTTGTTCATGTTATTAGGACTATAAGGACAACTAAAATGCACCATAACTTGGCTGAACTGATGCCATGATGAATGTGTCATTCAGGTTATGCAACTCAGCATATAGGCAGCCACAACATGCCAAAATAAGAATAAAGACCTAATACATCAAATTCCACAGTTCTGGGAATGCCGATTAATGTACCTCTCTGGCTTTTTGGCTTCTGTCTGATGATACATTGAATATTTAATAAAAAAAAAAACCTAGTCTGGAACAGAGTTAAGCCATGAAGGATAGGGATTTGTGACCCATGCCTTTAATTTCCTCACTTTAGAGGCAGAGATCAACGCCTAACATATTCAGGTAGTGGTGGCACACAGCTTTATTGCCAACACTTGTAATCTCATGCCTATGCTCCAAGTACTTGGGAAACACATGATTTTAATAGTAGCTCCAGGAAAGTTGAACCAGAAAATGAGATAGCTGGGTGGAGAGAGAGGAGGGGGGAGTTCAGCTATGTCTGGCAATTCTCTTTTCAGCTGAGGATGGTTAGACTTAGACTCAGAGGATTTGTGGAGACAGCCTGTAGAGTTGGCCAGCTGGAAAGTGGCTGTGCTTTATTTCTCTGTCTTTCTAATATTCAGCTTTTCTCCAATATCTGGCTCCTGTTTTTATTATAATATCAAACAGAATTCCTGCAATACTTCTGTAGTTATACTTCTTGCTAATTGTTCTTGCTGATTTAGATGTGTCAACCAAGGATGTGGATTTATACCTGAAAGCTCAATCAAAGGAAAGCACACTCATGACTACACTGGGATCCTTAACACACTTTGTAGCTACCAGCTGGAAAACAAAGACATTATTGGCTTGAACCTATTTCTGAGTAATTTATACTGGTGGGTATCTCGCAACCTAAACTACAATAGGTAAATATTTAAATCCCAACCACATACAAGGTGATAAATATGAGGAAAATAGAAAGATAATAATGGAAATTACAAATAATATAATCACAAAATATCAAAACATCTGTAGTTAAATACAGTTTATTAAACAGAAAGATATTAGACCTGTGAGTGTGTGATTTACATATGGAGTACATGCAAGGGACAATCCTGCAGTATTAGATGTGAAAGTCTGAGTAATAAGAACAGTATTTGGAGAAGCTTATAAACAAGGGACAGAGACAAATAGTTTGGTGGTTTAAATAAGAATGGCCTTCTGATGCTCACATGTTTGAATGATCGGTCACAAGGGATCTATGCTACTTGACAGGATTAGGAGAAATGACCTTTTTATAAAGAACTAGGGGTCACTAGGGGTGGGTTTTGAGATTTCAAAAGACTATGCCAAGTCCAGAGTCTGCATCCTTCTCTTAGCAGTAGATAAAAATGTAGCTCTCAACAAGTTCTACAGCGTAATTTCTGAGTTAGTGCCACTATGCACTTCGTTGTGCTGATAGTAAACTAAATCTCTGTAGCTGTGTGCAAGCTTTCAATTAAATGACTTCTTTTCATAAAAGTTGTCTTGGCCATGGTGTCCCTTCACAGCAATAGAACTCTAAAACAAACAGTATGAGTTTGGCTAATGGCACCAGAAAACTTTAGAGTGCTAATCTATCATATAGAATCCCATTAACATGTCCAGCTAAACCATGGTAATCAAAAATTAAAAATGATAAGTTTTAAAATATTATCCAGTGATAAAAGATGGTCATAGAACTGGGTTAATCCTCACTGACACTTAATAAATAGATAATCTGTTTAAAAAGCTAAACTGGCTATTGATCCACTAAAGGAGTAAGCAAAAGTTTGGAAACTTTCCTCTCTGTGAGAAAAGATGTTTAGGGTAATTGTCAAAGTGGCTACACTCCAGTGGTTGTATCTTATGATGAATATATAAAAAATATCTTATAGGGTACTAATGTAAATACATAAAGGAGAAAGTCAAAAGAGATGAGGAGAAACTTGAGAAAATAAACAAGAGAAATATCAAATAGGTGGCTAGCTCAGAAATGGCTTAAATGGGGAAGGATTAGGGAGCTCAGTCAACTTTTGCCACAAACTATTTGTTAAAACATATTGGTGTGTTTTATTTTAAAAGATATTTATTGTACTGATAAAGTTGGGAGGCACAAGATCAAGAGAAAATTATAAGACAGAAAGCAGACACCTAAGCATAAAATGATTATCAAAGAATCAGTAATTGAAATGGCATGCAAAGTTCAACCAAATGAAATGTAAATGTCCATCAATTGAGTTGAATCTACATCCATCCACAATCTCACACTCCCTTCCCCCCTTCCACCAGACATTCATACATTGTGAAACTCAGCAGTAATGAACATGATAATACACTTTTCTGAGTGGCCCTGATACCTCTAGAAATTCTGATTTCTTCAGATAACTGAAGAGACAAATAGAATGTAGGGGATTCTTTGTCTATTAAACTTACTATAAAATGCCATCATTTCCAATCATTTTTATTATGAATACTTAAGCCCATGGTACATTATATGGATGGAAATCTTTGAGGGGTGTTAACCCAGGCATAATGGAAGATCAAGTAGATTTTAAAATTGAGCATAGTATATTCAAATTCTGCCAATTGACAAGTGTTTGTGGGTGTGTATTTTGGGCTTTTTTAAAATTCAATTTGATTTGAGAATTTGTCAGAATATGATTTGCTTTTTCAAATCACAGAAAATGATTTTTACTCATTCCATGAGGATTCATGTGTACACAAAACATGCATTGACATGATGTAAATAATGCTTAATTTCCCCCTAGTCATGGATATATACAAGCAGAGAAAATACCACTGGCCCTGACTCTTTTCTCTCTTTATTTGCATTTGCATGCATTTAACTCTTCATATCTTATATATATTTACCAAAAGTATGTGTTCACATTAATATTATATATAAGTAATACTTAAGGGAGTTGTGTGTGATTTAAAACATTATACCTAATCCAAAAGTCCTGCTTAAGTTAAATAAGATTTTGTATTTACAAAGAGCCATTCAAAATCTTTTTATGTGATAGTAAAAGGAAAACATATGGTTTCTTTGACTTCCTGATATCCAGGGCTTATTTACAACATGTGCTTTATGAACGAGAATTCTATTTCCATACTCTTTATAAGCTTCTCTCTTCTACAGACACTGATAATATAGGAGTTCAAACTGTATATAAATAAAATAAAACAGACTAAACTTATTTAACTAAAATAGATTTCAAGGTCATGAGAGTTTTTGCTTTGGGCCAGTTAATTGCACCTGGCATTAATCATTTTAAAAACTTGAACTACAGTCAAGCAAATGAAATTTGAGGTCAAATAGAGTTTATTGTTTCATTGTATATACAAGTTCTACATTCAAAGAAAATAATTTTCTTGCAAAAAAACTTATATAAATATATGGGAAAAATAAAAAAAGTTGGAGTTGCTTAAGAAGGCAAAGTTTCATTGATTAAATATGTAATAACTTAAAATAAGGTGTTTACTTAAGTACTTGATTTTTGTATCTTTACTTTAAAGTTATTGTATTTTATCAAAGAATATAAAAGTGTAACTCCATGGTAATATATAGTTAGCTTGCTTCAGTCATTGAGTTTATTCTTTGTTCTACTACTCAGTCAAGGCTAAATACAATATTCTACAGTGGACTTAAATTAAAAGTGTATTTAACTTAAAGAATAAACTGAATTAATAATATCCTTCTTCCACTTTAAGACAACAGCAAAATTATAGATTACCAAACATAGATTCCAAATCACAGGGAACTTTTAAATTATCAAAATTATTAAATAATGTACCCATCACATATTAATGTCATTAAATTGAACATTTACAATTGTTTCTGTGCATTTGAAGACAACAATAGTCATATCATTATTTACAAGATAATCTTAGCTTTTGAAAACATGGAGATAATGTTTTTAAGTTATAAATAATTATACAATAATGGTTTGGTTACTCTTGTGACTTGAAGAAGATTGGTCTCCCATAGATTCATATTTTTAAAAGCTAGTCATTAGGGAATAATATTACATAAGAAGAATTAGGATGTAACTTGCTGAAGAAAGTGTATAACTGGGCAGTGGGGACACTCAGAGATTTCAAAGCCTAAGCCAGGCTCAGGCTCAGTTCCCTTCCCTTCCCATCCCTTCCCTTCTCTTTTCTCTTTTCTTATCCTCCCTCTCTCAGAATCACAATATAATTTTCATCTGTAGCTTCAGCAATTACTCTTTACAATAATGATAAACTTCGGAAAATGTAACCAAGCCCCTGACTAAATGTATTTTTTTTTTTCATAAGATTTGCCTTGACCATGGGATCTCTTCACAGCAATAGAATACTAATTAATATAGGTATATTGTCTGAAATGGTCAAAATTTTTAAGAAAATATAAACACTCCATAATAAAATATTATTGAGATATCCTAAATTTATGTTTCTGTTAAATTGATCAACTGCTAATTATATGTATATTACACTAGTCACTTCAAATGTGATTTGAATAGGCTAATCCCAGTTATACTTACATATTGTACAACTTAATTTGCCTTAAAATGAAGGAAAATAAAACACTGTCAACTTGAATTTAATTATAAATTTTAAAAGCACACTTATATCCCACTATAAACAATAATGACCATATGATCTTCCATTTGAAGGTATAAAGCACTTTCATAGATTGTATGTGATGTCTGGTTCTATTTTAACACAAAGATATTAAGTCACTGTCTCATTAATTAAACATTTTTCTGCCTCTTTTCTCTTATTCATCTCCATGCGCATTATTTTTATGATTTTTTAAATTTAATATCACATATCATATTTTTTGTTTAGCATTTCCAGAATGTGCCTAGACTTTCTTTCTTTGAATTCTTTCTCATTTTGCTGACCACAGCTTAAAAGGAGAGTTTATATATTCTTTAAATAGCATCGCAGCAATCCATGTTTAGTCCAGCTGTGTTTGGATTTTTGTGCATAGCCACATACTCTGATAGGATAGCTTTCTATGATAAGGAAGATGTGTAACACTTCAACAACTGGTTTATATTACATGACACAGATGATTTCTGCTTCTCCTAGGAGTGTCCTCAAACTTGAAGGTGACTTCTGTGTGATTCCAAACTCTGCAGTTCATTTTATTTTATTTTTTTTTTTTTGCTCATGAACATGGAGAAAAGCCAGATAATAATAAAAGGAAGCTAGAACAGTTAGTAGACTAGATGCCAAACCTTGTGTTACCAAAATAACACACTGTATTTTGTTCAGTAGTGACAACAATCTGCAGTATTTATATTCTGGTTCAGTTAATTCTGAGTATGAGCATTTGTCCATTTGTCCATATCCTGTGTTTTACTGTCCTACCACCATTTAGAACAGAGACTCTTAACATATTTTTGTTTCCCTTTTTAAAACTGATCTTGAAGGAATCAAAACAAAGAAATTTTGTTTCCAAAACCAGATAAATAATTTTAGCACTATTTCAAATTTGTGTTTAAACACTGACTAACCTGCAAGGTTTGAAAATCATGTCACATAAGTGACAATTTTAAAATTTGCTATTAAATTCTTTCAAAAATAGCTTTTTTTTCCTACTGACAAAATAGAAATACGAAACTAAAAGAGGAACAAACTGGTACAGTGGTTGTGAATGCATTTCTAATTCAATTACTTTATTTCTGATTCTAAAAGTGACTTTTCTAAGTATGAGGAGACTGAATAATCTGCAGTAAAATCTTTAATCTTAACTGCTAAGTCACACAATTGAATATATTAGCTAGGGTTTATTGTATAATACAGATTATTCTTGTTACTAGGGAAAGTTGGTATAACACATCATCAAATTTTGTTTAAAAAACATTCTCAGACCTGAAGAATTTGAAGCAACTTGAAGCTGACTTGCTGTGGAAAAATTGGGAATGTATGTCTATAGAAGGATGGAAATTTTATATTTATTGTTTATTATTCCCTATAAAGTTCTATATTTGTCAAACCATTCTATCATCAATATATAGAGAAAACATATTAAAGTGAAAATTATGTGCTTTGTCTAGAAATAACTATATTAAAAAATTTCATGTATGCAGAGAATTGCACAGTCTCATTTAAAATCAGGCAGACGCCAGCACAGTAACAACACAACAGTATTCATGAACAGTAACCAGATAGCTCACTGAATAGGATATACTTCATCATATTGACAATGCTTTTTATCACTAGACTAGCAGATACAAAGCCCCTACAGTGCTTCGTTAAAATGAACATGTAATGTGGATTAATGAAATGTGTTTTGGGTAAATTAAATTTATTTCATTTTTTTTGAGTAATGGTGATTTTTTTCAATAGTTTAATTGGCCATTTATTTGAATTGTATTTTGTAGTATATAAAGGAATTACAAATAATAAAGTCTGACACATGAATTCAGATAAATATATCTGTCAAGTTTATGAAAAAGAATTAGAAGATTGATTCTTTTCCCAACTTAAGAGAATACAGATATTCTCTTCATGTACTTGAAACCCTCTTGTTCTTGAATAATATTCAGTTTTATCACATATTTAGGGCATCATAATGTTCAATACAATCATAGCTATTTTATACATTGATGATGCATTATGTGAACAAAAATTAAAATAACATTTTCCTGAGTGATCTATTATTTAATGTGAAATTTAGAATAATGATAGAGATTGTATTTGGCCTCCCAATAATTTTGTGTTAGAATTATTAAGTTAGTGATTTGATATCTTCTACATAAATCTGAACAGCAATGATGTAGTTACAAAAGTCAGGACTCCATTTAGCACAGGTTTTCTTCATTTAATCTACATTAATGTAATACAGTGTGGACATGAATGACTGTTTCATTGTTAAAAATGAGAGGCTCAGGAGAGTATGTAATTCTCTGAATTCTTTTTTTACTCCGTTTAAATAAACAAGTTAAATGTCATTCTAGCAAATAGCCTCAATTAAAAAACACTTTATTCCTAATATATGTAAGATGCAAATAATTATCTTCCATAATGCAGTGATTATCCTATTTTAAATTTGTATTTTTTTAGGTAACAACAAAATACTCATTGCTAGCCATAAGGAACTGCTAACAACACTGTAGATTCTTCTCTTTCTCTAACATATAAGCAGCAAATTGACCATCTATTTCATTTCTCAGAATCATTTCCTGTTATGAGTGTTTATTCCCCATTCACCAACTACATCCTTCATTCTGAACATAATAATGCACACTATACCTGTCATTATAATTTTCACATGTTCATTGACTACTGGTCTATTGACCCTAAATAGACCTTGAATGCAGCATATCTCATATATTATAGATTATTTTGTTCAGTAAATATGTACATATATATGAGGTATATTGAATATAAATAAATTAACTGTTTGAAACAGCAATGTTTTTCTGACTTTCTTATGTAGTTCTAAACAACTAACACAACTATGTCTATTCTAATCTTTCAGAAAATAACTCCTGGTCATTCTATTAAAGTTAATAAATAAATACGCATCTAGGAAAGTTTTTGGTTGTTTCTGGTCATTTTTAATTATTCACAGTGTTTCATAAAAGAGGAGCTTCTTTCCATTGAACAGTATAATTTATTATTATATCTTCATAAATATAGGGCATTACTAAAGCCTAGTGAAATATACATGTGGTAACTCTTTTTTGTTATTTTAATTTTCATTAGTTAATTAGTTTTCTTCTAACCAGATGATAGTTTCTCCTCCCTCTCTACTATCCTCCCAATAACTAACTGAGCCAAATCTCTCTACCCATGAACATCTACTCCTCATTTTTTTCTTCAGAAAAGGGCAGTCAGTTTTATATGTTTATAAGCCAGCCATATTATATCAAGTTCCAACAAGACTAGACATCTTCTCTCCTATAAAGGTTTAACACTGGACCGTTCAACCCAGAAGGAAGAAACGGTCTCAAAAGAAGGTAACACAGTCAGAGCAAGGCCAGGCTTCCACTGTTAGGAGTCCCACAAGATGATAATGCTGTATAACTGGAACACACATGCAGTGGGCTTAGGTAGGTTCTATGCAAGCTGCTATGCTCTGATTGGCATTTCAGACTCTGTATGGCTGGCTTACTAGATTCTGTGTGTTTTCTTAACCCATCTGGCTCCATTATCCTTCTTCACCCTCTGCTACAGTATTCATGGAGCTCTGCCTACTGTTTGGCTGTAGGTCTCTGCACCTGTTTCCATCAGTTTCTGATTGAAGCCTCTCTGATGACAATTGTGATAGGCAAAAATAAATGAGTATAGCAGAATATTATTAGGACAATCGTTACACTGACATTTTGTGATTTATGTATAATGTATATAATTAATTGTGACAAATTCTTTAATTGCACACATTAAACTTTTATTTGTATAGTGAATATTCTCTTTATTACATACATGTAAAGAAAGCTCAGAAAATAGGAAAAGAAAGAAATAACTGTGTGACTTAGTTGTCTGTGTTTAAGCTATGGATTCTATCTCAGGAATCCCTCCCTTCAAAATAATAGAGCCTTATTTTTTCCATTAAGTAAATTCTTACTGAGAAAGTCATAAAAACAAAGTTCCCTTTCAGCTCCTTATCTTATCAGAATTTTTGTGATTTCTTTTAAAGTTACTGCATATTGACTTGGAAATTGGGCTTTATCTTGGGGTTCTTAATTGTTATAATAGATTTTAAGAACTGTCTCAAAAAGGGAAGCTTCAGAAGCTGGCATGGTGATGCATACTTTAATTTCCTGTACAAAGAGGCAGCTGCAGGCAGATCTCTGTGGGTTCAAAGAATCCAGTATCACTCTGCTATAGATAATGAGTTCTGGGTCAGAGCTACATTGTGAGATTGTGCAAAAAATAAATTGGAATTCCAAAACAATTTTCTTAGACTGTGGTACATAATTTACAAATCTCAGAGAGAAGGGGAATGAAGAAGAAGAAAGAAGAGAAGGAAGAGGAAGGGGAGGAGGAGGAGGAGGAGGAGGAGGAGGAGGAGGAGGAGGAGGAGGAGGAGAAGAAGAAGAAGAAGAAGAAGAAGAAGAAGAAGAAGAAGAAGAAGAAGAAGAAGAAGAAAATCATGTTGCTTTTAAGAAACAACATAAAAATAGAGGGTAGATACTAGAAAATTATACTCAGAAAATTCTGAATAGCATTTGAAAGGATAAAGAATAAAAGAGAAACTTAAAGCTTTCTGAGCTGATTCAGTCACAATTCAAAAAGAGGAACCAACCTAATAAAGCCTCACATCTGCTGCACAATGACTGCACAGACAAGAGGAATTCTTGAAAAAAATATTATTGTCATATTAAAGTGATAATTCTTCCTACAATCTCTTTTAGTATGTCATAATTTGTACCCACCTTCGTTAACATGTCCAAAGGAATGTCGGGTCTTCATTAAAATAGATATGTGGATATTTATTACATATTTAATAAAATCTGAATTATGGAGAGACAGCACATAGTCAAACCCTACGCAGACAGCTCAGGAATTTCTTGATTCTTGAATACAAGGACAAACAGCTGAGATTAAACAGAACACACCTTTAATCCCAGCACAGAGAAAGCTGGGAGTGGAGACCTACATCCTTAATCCCAGAACTCCAGAGACAGAACTTTCTCTGTTTCTGTGAATTTAAGGCTAGCTACTAAATAGAGTAGTATTACCTTTCATCCTAACCTGGATGGGATACAGCTGATAAGAAGGGTATATAAGGCCTCTTAGGAACCCAGCTGAGGGAGAAGCAATTAGGAGCAAGGCTGAGAAAGTTCCAAGACAGCTGGGTGAGAATTGATTGTGGTGCTTCCACTCTCTGATATTTCAGCCTTCCTCCAATATGTGGCTCTGAGTCTCATTTTATACAAGCTGAATTTGTGCAACTACATAGATTCTATTCTATTTACCAGTTAGAAATAATGTTTCCTTAATAGGTCTTTGCTGCTGTGGTAACAAAGAGATATATGAGAAGAAACTCTATTTTCTGAGTGTACATCACATTTTATATGCAGAGAACAACACAAAAATGTATAGCACATTAGTAGATCGTCATGAAAATGCTTTAAAATGTCACCTTTTTTCCTCCCTATCTTTCTCTCTACTGCCTCACCATTCTTCATCTGCTAGCAAGATTGTATGGACTGTTGGTCTGAGTGTTTCCTCTCAACCCCAAGTTGCTAAACTCTGATATCCATGGATTATATAGTGAACAATGGATCTGTTGCATAATTCAATGACCCCTTTGAAGCCTTAGGGACAACACTATTTCTTTCAAACCACATTTTACAGAGTTAAAAAGATTATACAAGTTTTCCTCTTTAAGCATATTGAAAGGTACTCCTTGGCATATATTTTCTGTTCTGATTTCTATCTAAAGTTCTGGGAAGAAGGAAGTAATTTTCTATTCAACTGAGAATACTGGTAGATTTCCAAAGTCAACATTGCTTTTGTCATTGAATTTCTGTAGTATGTGTGTTCCAGTATCAGCAACATGAAGCGCCAGCACCAAAGGCATTGAATGGAATTGCCACTTACCTGTTCCTGACCAAACCTGAAAGAGACTTGAAGATTGCCTAAGAAACATACAGTATTTCTATTGTATTATTAAATCAAGTCTGGCCATATTTATCTGATTCCTAATGACTTCATAAGTTGTGTTTTCCTAATGTTCTTTTATCTGAGTTTGATAGGGTGCATGATGTAACACCAAATAATAAATATATATGAAAAAATTTTAAAAAAAAGGAAAAAGAAATACTATGATTAATATCAGGGTTTCACTGGCTTTGTAACTTTTAAAGGCTTGGTTTATTTTTTTGAGTTTTATGGAATTATATATGTATTTGTCATAGTTCTTTAACTTATAGTAGAATTTGGTAGTAAGTTGATATTTTCTTGTGTTTGTGTCTGTTATTGATGATTTTTACTTTTAGTATGGAATATTTTATTAATATTTTAAGTATTTCAAGGTTACAAAGTACACATTTGTCAAAATCATTCATTGAATTTAGGTTTAATTTTGCTATCTAAAAACACACCAGTTTTTTTTTTAGCATCTTCAATTTACTGAAACAAATTTATAGTGTATGTCTTTATGATTTTCGGGAATTTCATTCCTATCTGTTATAATGTTTGTGTTTCAATTTCTAGTTTTACTGAAGTAAGTCTCCCCTTTCTTGTTTAATTTGGTTAAGAATTTGCCATTTGTGTTTAATTTTTAATAAAGAAAGAAAAGAAAAAAGGAAAAACTGCAAATGAATTATCAGGAAAAATATTTTAAATGTATTTCTTAAAAGAAATAACTATAAATATATATATATATATAACTCAGTGGTACAAATTTGTTGTTTAAAAATTGATTTTCATAACTGTATGTATATGAGTAAATGAACGAATAGTTTCTTCATTTACAAAAAAATTAAAATTAAAAAATAAAAAAGAGAATTTTTACACACTGTAATTCAGTATACAACAGTTATTACAAAGCTGTTTTTAAAAATGTTATATATTTCTTTGTTATGTTTCATCTTATACAATATTTGTGTCATTTTATGTTATAGTGTTTCATAGTTTTTAAGAATATTATATTGAACTAAGCAATATTGGGACAGTGGGACCATGGGACTGCCTGCTGACTGCTCAGGGAGGGGATGGGGAGTTGTGGAGAAGAAAGAATGACCTGATGTGGTGGGAGGTGGAAAGGACCTTGAAAAAAGATATACAAGGATAGAAAGTGTGACTTCTTTGTTCATAATAATAATAAAAAAAGAAAAAAATATATATTATTTTTTTGTAACCTGGTTTACTTTCTTTTCCATGACCAAATGAATTCTATAAATGGTAAGACTTCATTTAAGTTTTTCTTTCCACTAAGACCAAAGACAAATGGGAACTATGGCAAGTAACTCTTCCTTTTCTCGTAATTTGCTGCTCTTACTACCCAAATTAATGTACTCTGGCTTCAAATTTTATAAAAGAGTTTTTATAATGAATTGGAGTTCAGTACACAGGCATAAATGTGTATATGTATCATTGCTCTTTAACAGATCAAGTTAAAGCTTATACCTCATTTTTCCCACTATGTTTATTTCTTGAAATACTTTTGAATTCCTAAAATATATTAGAAATACAGTTTTGTCCATTTGTACTTTACAAGTATGTCAATATAAAGTAATATTTTGAAATGATTTAACATGCAACATGATAATGATTATAGTATTTATGAAATATTCTGCTAATGAATTATGCCATTATGTATTTATATTAAATGAATACATTTTATTTTTAAAACAAATAGTAAAAGTATTTTGTTTAAAGTATTACATTTTGATTAAGCCTAATTAACAGGTATTAGATATTTGAGAGTATAAATTTGAAAACAGCATGCTTTGGTTACAGAGTAGTAATGTAAACTTAAAATAAAGTTCAATATAGAATCAATTACATTTTTTATCATTGTTAATATACAGTGTTAGTTAATTATATGATAATATTTTGAACTATTCAGAACACAAAGCTTCTTGGTCTTAAAGGAAACCAGAAATGTTAAGCATAAAGGATTATCTCTTCAACCGAAAGAGATGTACAACCTATTTTTCACCCAGAAGGCTGGGAATGGGGTGGCTAGTAGTAGCTTATGTCACCTCTGTGTTATCTGTAGGGCTAGGCCATACCTAGTTCCCCTAAGTCCCACAAGCAGGACCAGAGGTGGACAATAGTCTGGAAGGCATTTGGCCTCTTTGTGTGGTCAGGGATTCTCTGAAGCTCTCAAAAGCACAAGAGATATCTAATAGTCTAGGTTACTTCTAAACTATCTGTATGATCAAGACTTTGACAGATCCTCTCCCTAGGCCATTAAGATGACACATGTAGCCTATCTTTAGGAAGTAATATAGAATACTTTCATGGAAGTAGTGACATGTACTTTTGTAAAGAGTTTCAATATAATTATACCTCTTTGTATACATGGTTTTTGCTGCTCATAGATGCCACTAAAACTAGTTATAGTTGGCTGTAATATCCTAAAAGAAGCATGATTTGGGGTGAGGTTGTTTCTTTTTCTCCAGATGTAACATCAGCAGATAACTGACAACATAGGAGTTGTTTGTGACAGCTATTTTCAACTCGTGGGAGAAAGATACTCATTTATAAATTTGAATCTAGGCAATGTGTTATAGAATTTGTCTATCATCATAAATGTCACACAACATGAATGTGACAGAAGATGACATATTTTAAAGTACAAGAATTAATAAGAACTTAAAGAGCCAATGGGCATTGTTATTTTGAGTTTTGGCTATGTTTATATATAAATTTATTAGCTTTTTGTATAGGTTTTAAAATGTGAAATTCTATGTATTTGTCAGACTGTAAGAGGATGCTTTGGACTTTCTAGCTACTTTTCAGCTTTCAGTGTATCAATCCAATCTGCAACTTTTACACTGCATATGGCTGAGCAGAGTTACAAATCATAAAATTTGCTTAAATATTTTGAGAATTTTTTTGGCATCTGATCATACAGTTTTCTAGTATTAACTTTATATATAACATCTTGTCACAGTGTCTAAAGATAGGACATGACAGCTAGAACATACACTTTACTTTTAATAGGATTATTTAGTTGAAAGAGAAATTTAGACATTCATAGACCCTCTTGGTTGAATTCATCTACAAAGGGCATTTCAGAGAAATGGAAAGCAACCAAAGGAATTCATTACTCTGTTTCTACACGTAGGTTACTGAACATCTTAACCCATTATTAAAAAAACCTTTATGTTCTCTTTCCTCTACTTTACTCTCCTTTCGCCATCTCAGTTTAACCCCTTTTTTCTTTTCCATTATATCAGTGCATTCTGGGCAGGATTAAGCAGTACCAAAGGAAAAAATATGAAAACTTACTGTAAGATACTCTCTCTCTCTCTCTCTCTCTCTCTCTCTCTCTCTCTCTCTCTCTCTCTCTCTGCCTTTCTCAAAATTTATTAAAATGACTTATAGGCTACAGTCTAACAATGGCTAGCAGTTAGCTATGAAAGGAAAGTCTGAAAATTTAGTAGTTGTTCAGTTCCTCATGATGGATATATCAGCTGGTCTTCGGTTTATGCTAGAATCTCAAAGAAAAAAGTTCCAATGGCAGTAAAGGAATGGATGTCCTCACAAGAATAGGACAAAAACAATTCTTTCTTCTTCCAATGTTCAAGTGCTTCCGTCAAAAAAAGTGTGGGTCAGATTAGAAGTGGATCTTCCAGTCTCAAGATCTTGATTAAATGCACATGTCTTCCAAATCAGGGTCACATCCTGTATATACACCTTAAGCTCACCAGTATGCCCTTCATTTCTGAATTATAGTTCATTTCAGATATAGTCCAGTTAATAACCAAGAACAGCCATCACAGTGCCTATATATGCTCATGAATGTATGGAATCAATTGAAGCAACCAATGTAAAGGTTGTGAAGTAATTTTTTCACACCTGTGAAGAAAATTGATAATTCCTCCCCTAGCAGTCAACAACTGTGTGTGGCTTGGACAGATTTTTGAGCCCACCTCTGGCAGTGGGACCAGAATTTATCTCTAGTGCATGAACTGGCTTTTTGGAGCTCATTTCCTATAGAGGGATACCTTTCCCAGCCTTCATATGGTGGATGGGTTTAGTCCTGCCTCAACTTGATATGCAGACTATGTTGACTCCCTGTCGGAGTCATTACTCTCTCTGAGAAGTGGATGAGGGGTAGGGTGGGGAGAAGGTGGGGGCTAGTAGGAGGAGGGGAGCAAAGGGGAACTGTGGTTAGTATGTAAAATTTTTAAAAACCTTTTAATTAAAAAAAAAGAAATTTATTTTTTTCCATTTTTTTGCTTCTCTTTCTCTTTATTTTCTTAATTGAGTTTTTCATCTCTAATTTTTTTAAGACTTTTATTATTGCTATAAAAATATATGCAAGGTAGTTTTCCTTTGCTTTTTCCAATATTCAAGTCTTGCTATTGCAGAAAAACTAGGTTCTTGTGGTGCCATATTGCTCTTCATGTTTTTAAATGAATTTTTGCACTGGTGTCTACCCATCTCTTTCACTGATTGGTACAAGTATCGTCTGTGTTTCAGCTAGCTGTTTTGGGGCTTCTAGATGCTCTTGGTGCAATTAGAGCACTTAGAGAATTTGGAGACAGTGGAATCTCTGTCTCAGTGAGGAATTGAGAACAGCAGCTGGAGCTCTTGTGAAGAAGCTCTCCAGAGTCTGTGTCTTAGAGAGCAGCTTTAGCTGGAGCAAATCGGCTGGTGTTCTCCAGTGGCTATGTCTCAAGAAGCATCAGCGATTGGGAGAATGGGTGTTTTTGGAAAATGGTTAGAGTCTTAGGAGGTAGAGGGTCTGATGAGGGATGTAGATAGTCCAACTTGCAGGCAGATGTCCTACTTTCTTGCCTGCTGTTGGAGCCGAAATGGGTTAGGTGGCACATTTTGTACCCTATTTCCCACACCTGGGAGCTGTCCTAGCTTTCCTGGCTAGCTGGCTGGAAGGAGGGTAACTCCCAATGTAGTTTTCAAAGAATTAAACTAAAATGTTTTAGTTAACTATTTGAAAAGGCAAGTAAAATTGTAAACATATAGTATGAATTGAGAAGGACTCATTGTGAACAAGGCAGAATAGAAAGAATAGAATCATGGATTGGCTGACATGGGGCTATAAGCCTTAGCACAGATGAGTGTGTAGAGTACAAAAAATAATGAAGTCTTGCCTATGCAATTAGCATATTGGCATACAGAACTAAGAAAAGAAGCCATGTTTCTACATGAAATGTTTGTGAAAATTTGTCACTATAGCAATAGAAAATTAGTCAATACCTACCCTAAGATTATTTGAGATGTCCTGACTGCTCTGCCAGTTATTATAAAGACATTTTCAACTCTTTTGACCTTGATCTTGTGGGTTTCAGTTGAGCATATTTAGTATCAATGACATGTTAAAATTATGTATATAAGAATGATTGTAAGTCAGTAATAAATCAGTCTTGTAACTTCAACATCCAAACACGTCACAGATCATGATTCAGTGATTATGCTGCCTCAGTTTCCATTTTGTTGCACGTGCATCTGTTTCCCTTCCTTTTTACTGTCTATTATTGCATGTTTCATTTACCATTGTCCAGAAGAATAAATAAACTTGGATGTATATGGTTCATTTAAAGACAAATGGCAATGAATACCCTTTTCTAAACTGATACTAACATGTCTGATGTCACATAGAAAAATTACACACAAATATACATACAGATGTATAGATGTATGTATATAGCTAAGAGAAATATTTATAACTTTTGCTTATATACAACATAGTTTCTTGTAAAGCATATTTTAGTTACTTTTTACCTTCAATGTGAAGCAATTATAAAAATAACATAGGTAAAGTTTGAGGCACATAGAAATTGCTGTCACCTATGTTCAGTTGATTCTTTTCAAGATTTTGCCTGGCAAACATACATAGCTGTGCTCTGAGATGTGGGTGATAAAATCAGAGTAAATATTGCTGGATCCTAAATTAAATAATCTCCTTACATTTGCTATGCTTATTCAAAAGTATATATACGTAATATACAATATATATTTTAAATGCTTTTCCTTCTCATTTGCAAGTGTGTTTTGTATATTTAAAAAATATTGAGACCAGTTCTTTCCTCTTTTGCAAATGAACAATATCTTCTTATGCTTCTAATTAATTTCTCTCTGATATAACCAATTAGGTAAATATAAATTTGTTAACTAATTGGGATCAAAATTAACTATATTGTTAATTTTTTATACCTGAAGTCCATATATTAAATGTTTAAGCAATCAAATTAGATATTACATGAATTATATTACAAGTTTTCTTTGAATCAAGATTATTAATTATGATTAAGCAAAATTCTTTTTTTAATTTATTATGAAAAGTCTCATTTTTTATCCATGTATAGTTATTGGGAGTTAACTTTTGTTTTTAATTCTGAATTTTCTCATGCATACCATGAAACCTGAAGGGCATGTAATTTTTCAGTTATCTTGTAGAAGACAATTATATCACAAACCAAATCAGACCTAAGCAGAAACAAATCATAAATACACATTTGCCAGCAAAGCTACTTCCTGAAGGCTATGGAGGATAAATAGCTCTTCTGAATAGCACTTTAGCATCCTGACAACATGGAACTGAGAATGATCAGAGCAAATGGGTTGCCGAGTCTATGAGCTATAAAAGGAAGAGATGCTGGCTTCAGTGAAATGAATGATGCACTCAGGAAGGGACAGAGGCATAGAGACAAGGATTGAATGAAATGTAGAATCAGAGAAGCAGGGACAAAGAACCTCTAAGTCACCATGGCAACAAAGAAGGTAACTGGATCTGAACATTGTGTTGTGCTCTGTCAGGCATCAAGAACACTAATCATCTGGCTAGATATATCTAGATGTGGCTGTGCCCCCAAAGAGAGCTGTTTTGGATTCAAATGTCATCTGTGACTTTTCTTAAGTGTTACATGTGCTAGAAGACATGCCCAGTTTTTGCTTTTTGCTTTCATATATCTTTATGACCAGACAAATCTTTTGTGTGTCTTGATTTTTGTAGTGTAAAAGATTCTAATATAATCTAATTTGATTATTTGTGATTCAGATGGTCCATATGAATGTGCAGGTGAGAAAATAAAAATCTCATCTGGAGTAATTTAGAAGTAAATTAATTAAAATGAAAATGGAAAAAAATCAGTATGTGGTAAGCCATACTTTTAGTAAAGATAAATTTTATATCTAAAGTTAAGGATTATTTTAAAATTTAAATTCTTGTGAGCACAGTAAATGAAAGATATATGATATAGTAGGAAATATAATCCTTATATTTTTGGAAAATGAACATTTTTTTCCTTTTCAACAAAACGTATCTCTTTTGCCCATGGAAGTATATCTGGTGCAAAATGCCCTTAGCTAAGCAGAATTAAATAAAAGTTACAAGTGGGATATTTAGCAAGAAGTTCATGAGTAATCCAGATTTGTTTTAAATATATTCTTTTCTTTTAAACACTCATTATAAGAAAGAATAAATGACTGTCAAGTCCTCATAGTCTGCATTTTATTACCTCTAAATTTTTACCTTTAATTATAATTATCATTAAAAGTATTTTGATTCTTTTTCCAACCCCTGTTGTGCCCAGAATCCAGACTGAAAAAAAAAATAAATAAAAGCAACAACAAAAACCCTGAAAAGACTGGCTCAATGCAACAGCAAAGAGTCTCTTTATTGACAAGCTAGCTTGGGTCACTCCAGGTGTCATACTCTGGGGTGGAGTAGAAGTGATCCTGAACTGTACAAGGCAAGCATTTTTATTGGTGGGAGGGCTCTAGGGGCTTCAGAGCTTCTGGGTTATAGTCCTGGGATTGGACCAAGCTCAAGATAGTGATACCTATTATGAATTCATTGGCTACTTTGAATTCTACAAATGTTTCAACATTTAGCATTGGTCAGTTCTCTTCTCAGTAGTTCATCAGGAATACCTAGAGAGTATCTGTTCCCTTCCCAAGAAGGGAATGTTTGAAATGTCAGGTATTTCCCCTTAGGTGATGGCTTCTCCCTTGATGTTTTTTGTGCATGGGCCCACCCTTGCCTTTATTGCCTCTAGCTAGAAAGTTGTCTGCTTATCCATCAATGCCTGATGTAGGTAATAGAGCTGGCTCTGAATTCGTGTGAGTAAGCTGGCTATGCCCCTTGTCTGCTGTGACTCTAGGGTCAGAGCAGGCCTCTGCACAAAGTCTGTACAATGTAGTAGAGCTGGTTCTGAGGTGTAGGTATGGTTGATAAGACCCTGAGAATAAAAGGACATGAGAGCTGGCTCTACCTTTTGCTCATTGTTGTAGAGTGGACTTACCAGGGCAATGCACGAGAACTCACCCTGGTGGTGAGCCCAAGAGAAAAATAGCCAGTTGACCAAGCCTGAAGTATGGAGGTCTAGAAACAGAGCTGTGGGTTAATCATCCCAATATTCACCACATCTGTGATGTGCTGGTGCTTCTGAAGGGACCGGTCCAACACAAAGTGACAAGACCTCCAAGACACAGGGCAACAGCAGACTAGCCAAAATATTTTGCAGCAAGATTCCAGTATTAGTATTGTAGCAGAAATCAGAGTCCTGGAAGCAGACCAATGAATGTAATGAACACTTGCAAGTAAAGACGTGAACAAGAAGACTTACTGCATGACTCACTATGTCACACTACAGTTTCCATGACAAGATTTCTCCACACCTCCTTTTTCTTTTCTTTTCTTTAAATTTTATTGGGTGCAGGAGATGCAAGGTCAGAAGGCAGATTGGCAAGGAAATGAATGAAATCAAAATGTGTTATGTGAAAGACACAAAGAATGAATAAAAGTAAAATTATAAAAATAAAGTTTTAAAAACTTCTTTAAAACACAAAGCTTTCTTTTTTATATTTAAAGCTGAATGTTATGATGTCTGGGATTTTTATGGCTCTACTTCCCTTTATTGGATATATGCAACCTGACTTAGGCTTCCATTACCCTGCATTGCCCAGAGATGTATCTTCCAACAATTTTTTTTGAAGTCTAACGTTTCAATCGTTCTCCTCTTGTCATTATCTATATCCACTAGATATACCTCCTTCTAGAAGACAATGTCCAAAAAACAAAACAAAACAAAATAACAAACAAAAAAAGAAAAGGAATGGAAAAGAAGGAAGAAGATTTAAAATTGAACATAAAATTTAAAGTCTCCAACATCTCAAAGCTCAAATGTGTAATAAAAATAAAATAATATAAACATAGATCAATGAAAATATTAAAGAAAATGAAATCATTCTGATATACATTGGAAAATTCTCTAGTACTGGTGACTGTGAGTTTCAACAACAAAATACCACTGTATATTTTAAAACTGGTCACAAAAATTTCCTTCCATTAAGACAATTTGAAAGATTTTTTATTCTGATTATGTCACAGAATGAGCCAAAGATCAAACCACCATTAGAAGAAACCTGTCAGTGACTACATTTCCATATGCTTCTATTTTATTTATCTATAAAAGTCAAATTTAGGAAATAAATTTCATGGTGTTTGATGTTAACATGAGTGAGAATGATCATTAACATTGGCCATTATTGAATGGAAGGTAACCCAATGTTATTTTATTTCATCTATGTGAAGACATTCTCAAGAGACTGACACATGAATCAGGAGAATAAACTGTGAAGACTCATCATTGTGGAGATGGCCATCATAGAGATGACTCAGTGGAGTGTCATTTAGTAGAGGCTTGGCATTGGAACCATTACAGAGGGTCCTCATTCCTGCATAAACCCAGTATATTTGCTAGGAGAGGCTGGCCTTGAGACTTCAGATCAGTAGAATCAGCAGGTTTAATTATATCTTGTCATAATCACAGACATTCAACATTTAGGCATGCTCCTGAAACCTGATGTATGAACTGTTGAGTAGACTGGGCTCCATTCCAACATAACTACAGCAGAGAATAAAAGATTGTTCTTAAGCTCAGAATTTAATGTTGGGCTTTGGTGTTTTGGTTTTACTTGCTGGCCAATATTCATTTCCTCCCTTTGTTCCCCTCCCCCCATTATGAATGATAATTTTTATCTAGATGTTTCTCACAGTTTTATTTTGGAGAATATAATTTGTTTAGTTTCAAAGGTATGATGTTTTAGAGTAACTTCTGTAGTTGAATTATTTTAATCACAAAAATGTCTGAGTTAGATTATATTTAAGGAAAATGTGGATTATAGTAGATCTTGAAAAGAGTTAAAACTTGAAAACTATTAAGATTGAATCCATCTATATTCATGTAAGAAGAATATGCATTTGGGAATTGCATGAGCAGAATTCTCTACCTTTCAGATGTCTGTACAAATTTCATAATTAAATATTAATCTCTGAGTTAATGCTTGATTATCAAAGGTGTAGTGTAAAAATGCAATGTATCATGAATGCCATACCAACACAAATGTGATGCATTTTTTAAGATAGATGAAATTTGAATACATCATAATAGCTCTTTTATTTTGATACATGTTCATTAGACCATATAGAATAATATAATTTTTTTTACCACTTTGCCCAAATATGTAAGAAGGAATATCTCCATGTCCCAAAGTGTTATAGGATAATGCTATCCAAGACATTGGAGGGATTGCACTGACCATCATGGTATTCATTTGCTACATAGTTTGCTAAATTACTGCAGAGCAAGAAATAAAAAAAAAATAATGGTATTTGAAAGATAGTTGTGCTAGGACCTTTAAGTCCCAACTCCCAGGGATCTCCTTTCAAGATACCCTATTTGCTGAAGATTCCACAACTTTCTTAAATAACCATGCCCAATATAGGGCTTATATGATTAGTCAGAGGTCAAGAAGGATGTTTCCTCTTGCGTAAGACTTGGGTTGTTTTTTCCAGAGCCTGCCCTGTATCCAACAACTCTCATGATTAGAGTATGTTCTTTTGTTATTTATGTGTTCTTGTACACACATGTTGCACATAAATATGTACAAGCACATACAAATAAAATACAATAATTAGTAAATAGTTGTAAAAGTTGTATGTTGATTCTATAATAATCCTACTTCCTTGGTCTTCATATAATTAAATAGAGAAGAGTTACATAAAATTGAATGTTCAGTCCTTCAGTTGCTATGAGTGTTAGATAAACACTTCACACACAGCACAAATGGAATACACCTAATTTCTCAGAAACTGTTAGTAGTTAACACTAGTTCAACTTAAAAAAGAGCATCCAACCTTTCTCTTGTATAAAAAGAGCAGTATGTAGCTAGGGTCTCACAAAGACTGGATTTAATGTGCTGTTTTGAAATATTATTTAGTATTTCTTTCATTAAATTTATTCAAAAAATTAAAAACATACAAGTTTTGTTTAATACCATATTTCCAAACTGTTTCACTGGATTAGAAATTCAAGGTATGAGCCAAACAGAATTCATGATCATTTGAGACAATCCAAAACTGTAACAATTTATTTTATTGCACAACAGTCAACAGCTATTAAAAGCTACTGACTTTGAATACAGTCCTGCTTGCCAGTGCTTTCAGAATAAAATACATCTAGTCAATTAGCTCTTTAAAATATATTGCAATTTCCTCATGCAATATCTATCAAGCATTGGTCTTGTCTTCATATCACATGCAGCAAATTAAATTTATGCTATCAGTCTCATCATGGTTAATTTCTGGATTTCAGGAAATTGTGTTTATTTTTAGCTATGTGCTCTCTGAGCTAAACATAAGTTTTTGCTGAAAACTGAATTAAAGAATAATTCCTATGGAGAGAAGGATTTTGTCATATAAGAGCCAAATACATATTTCAGGTCAAATTCCAGTGCAGAGGTAAGGCCTAATATTCTGCGGTCAGCTACAATTTACCAAGCACAAGTAGGGCTCTTAGTGCATGCTACAAACTTTCTTTAGTATCTGTAATAAGACATGCTCATAGGGCCAAGAAAATTGGCTCAAACCAGTTGCAAAGGCATGCACATAATGTACTTCCTTATAAGCCAACCTAAAGTCTGCATGTGGGTCTAGCGATAACTGCTGTCTAACATTTTGATTGTTCTGAATCTGCCTAGCAACAGACACAGCCCAGAACTCCTTACCATTGGGAATTTTCCTAGCAATGGATGCTATCAGATTTCCTGATGGTGCCCAGCCAATGAGGGACAGTCATGCAATACCATCAGATCATGTCACAGCCTGAGTGCTGAGAGGAGGGTGTATAAGTATCTTCCAAATTTTTAAGTATGTATAGGGCCTAGCAACAAATACCTAGATTTTTACAAATTTACAACTACTATTGTAAATATATATATGTATATATATTATGTTTTAAATATTCTAATTGATAAAACTGAACAATTAATATAATGAATAATTTTAATATACCAGAATATTCACACATGCACAAGGCCATAAAACTATGACTTATCTTCTTCTTGTGTTTATACAAATTTACATTTAATGTGTGCTTTAAAAGAGAATATGAATGATTTTATTATATCTTCCTACCTTTGCAAAAAATAAATAGCCTTAAGTAGGATAGAGTATTGATATCATGAGGTAAATTCAACTTACTACACGGGATTAGCATTATCTTTTTGTAGAACAAACTCCATAAAAGTCAAGAAGTGATGAATGTTTGTTTGGCATGGCAAATGATAAAATATAATGATGCTCTGCAAAAAACTAATTTAGGTACAGGGTTTGGTTTTGCTGCTGTGCTACTTAAACATCTATGACAAAATACCCAGCTGAGGATAAGGTCTTGCAGCCTTTGCTTGAGAAGTTCAAACAAAGGTCTAGTCAGGCTTATTTCCTAATGAGGCTCCCTCTCTGCTTCTAAAATTGTCATCTGTTGCCATGTCCTCATTTTACATGAGTCCATAATACTGAACAAAATCTCTTTGAGTTAAATTCATTCACAAGAGAGAAAAACATGGAAATATAATTATCACTTTACTAATTCATTTCTTAATAGCATTCTGTGAGTGACTAATTTGACCTCTCGACTTGAGAAGAAATGCACTAAAATTATAGCCATGTCTGTAAATATGATTATATGAAAATTACTTTTTTGTATTTTTCTCTAACTGGAAATAGATTTTTTTCATATAATATGTTTGTATTATGTACTCCCCTCACTAAACTGCTCTCAGTTCCTTCCAGTCTTTCCCTTATTAGTATCTGAGTTTTCTCTCTTTCTTTAGAAAACAAACGAGTATCTAAAGAGGAAGAGTAAAAATAAAGTCAAATAAAATGAAAATAATCAACTGGAAATAGAACAAAACAATAGAAGAAATACAGCCAAAGAAAAAGCATTAAAAACAAATATAGGGATGAGCTTTATTTAGTACCTTATGCAAGTTTTCAGGGTTGAGCTTACAAGTAACTAGAAACAAAGTTTTTCTATTTAGATATACCCGGGCAGCCCTCATATTTCAAATATCTGCATAATATGGCATTTAAAATATTTATTTAAAAACATTATATCAGACAGAGACTCCCACATCCTAACAGTGACCCGAGTTCTATGAAGATTAACCCTATCAACCCAGCTTAATTGGTTCTGTGGGGATTTTGTGGTGCCCTTAAAACCACTGTATTCTTCAACCCTTTCTTCCCTTTCTTTTCATGATTTGTTTAATTCCCCCTAATGTTTTGTTATAGATCTTTGCCTTTGTTTCCATCAGATGCTGGGTGAAGCCTCCCTGAACATAAGTCTATGAGTATTTTTAAGTATTTTCTTCAATTATTTTCTGCCTAGATTGTTTCATCTTTTAGGTGGGAAGAGTAGTGGGAAGTGAAGTTGTGGAATAAGCCTTCTATGTCTTATTCTCAATGGTGAGTCTACAGTCATCTATACCACCACAGTAGATGCTTCCTTACTCTTTATAATCAGAGTCAGCACATACCATTGACTTCTCCATGATTTCTAGTGGTAGCACAAACTTGAGACATCAACATGTCAGGGGCAGCACAGACCACAGACACTCTCATGGTCTTTGGTGGCAGCACAGATTACAGACATTCACATGGTAATCAGTATTATAGCATGAGCCACATAAATCAGCTGAGTTACTGACCACAGCAGAATTGCCAACTCAAATATTGCTCTCAGCTTGGATATAACATGGCCCCAGGTAGCAGCATAGGCTATTCACATAAGCATGATGACCAGCAGCATAAATCTTGCCATTATTATGTGTGTAAGATAAAATGCCAAAGTAATTTTGATATGCATTTTCTTGTTGACAAAGAATGCTGTACAATTCTTTATTTCAAAGCCATTTGAGGTTTTTTTGAGAATTATCTATTTACATCTATACCCCACTTTTAATTGGGCTTTATTTTCTTAATATCCAGATTTTTGTTTTATTTAAATTATTTGTATATTGGGCCTCTATCATTTTATCTGATACATAGTTGAAAAGAACAACCAAAAAAAAAAAAAAAAAAAAAAAAAAAAGCTTTCCCAAATCTGTAAACTGCTTGTCCTTTGTCAGAATGATGATTTCCATTGGCAATAAGAAGCTTTTCTGTTTCTTGAGAAACCATTTATTAATTATTGTTATTAGTGCCTATATCATTTGTTTCTGTTGAGGAAGAGGTTTTCCATGCCAAGGAGTTCAACAATATTCCCTATTTTTCATGTCATATTCAATGTATCAAGCCTAATGTTGAGACCTTAATACACATGGAGTTATGTTTTTGACAGGGTTATAATTATAAATCTATTTACAATTTTCTACATGTATCCATATAGTTTGACCAACTTCATTTGTAAAAGATAGTATCTTTATTTCCAGTTTTCATTTCTGGCTTTTTAATAAAAAAAAATCTAGTGTTCGTAAGTCTGTGTATTTTGTTTTGACCTTCAGTTGAATTCCACCAAATAATTATCCATTTTTGTGCTAATATTGTTTTTGTTAATATTGCTTTATACTACAATTTGAGTTTGTAGAATGTGATACTACCTGCAGTTCTTTTGTTATATAGAATTGTTTTATATAAGCTGTCCTTTTTGCATTTTCATATAAAGGTAAAAATTATGCTTTCTTTCATGTTCGGTTATAAATTATACTGAAAATTTAATGGTTATTACATTGAATCCATAGGCTACTTTTGGTAGAATAGACATTTTTACTTTTTCTCCTAATGATCCATGAAATTTGTAATTTTTTCTTTTTCTGCTGTTTTTTACCAGTTTCTTTCTTTATTTTTTCATCTTTTATCAGCTAAGTTTTCTATTTTCATCATTTTATTACTTTGTATTTTCTTAATTGATTCTTTATACGTTCATGTCTTGAATTGTTTTTTTCATTTTATTTCAATGTTTGCATGTGTTTTCATAAATTTCTTAAGGAGATTTATTCAAAGCTTCTTAAATGACCTGTAATACATTTATAACAGTTAGTTTGAAGTTCTCCTGTGATTGACTCATTTATCATTCTTAGGGCCTGCTGTGGTTTCTCTGCTCTAGTGAAGATCTACTGTCCTGAGTTGGAGATAATTGTAATTCTAGATGCTCATATCTAGTCTTGTCTTTGTTGTTTGAGTGTTCTGATTTTGGGTTATATAGCCCTCTCTGTTTCTTAGGAGAGTATGGTGGTTTGGGGTTGCCTGTAGGGAATGTTTCTGAAATCATGCCAAGTTTGGCTGTCAGTGGTTCCCAGTAAAATGTGCTTTTAGGTTTTGAAATATGTAAGTGATGATGTGCTAGTAGGGCTTTAGTGAGGCTGGGGGAGTCTTCACAGGAGGAAAGCATGGAGAATGTGTCACCAGGATCTTTGTAGACAGTGAGAATGAGAAGATAGATGGAAGAGATATCACACAAGGTGGTCTACTACTGAGTTGGGTATAAGACTAGGAATTGTATTTGGAGGAAACTACAGATGGTAGAGAATACCTACCTGGTTCTGTGGTTCAGGTGGCCACAGCTTTCAAGATAATTCACCGTTTGAAACTTATATACACTTATAAGTCATCAGGTAATATGTATACCAAGAGTCTCCTTTTAAAAAACAACTGTATGATATGTATTATATACATATATATTTATAATTACTTTATGGAGCGACTTTTCTTTGTTCTAATAATTTATATAGTTTTTTATTTGGAATTATATCAAGTGATGATTTCTAGAAGACAGAATTGTCTGAGTTAAAGGTAACACACACTTAATATACAGTTTTGGAAACCTATTTTACTTAGAATAGAACATAGTTGTGTAATTATTTTTTGAATTTTAGTATGTTACCAGATCTCTCAATTTTAGGGAGGATGACACTTTGTAGCTATTTCAATAGAAAATTCTCTGACATATCATACTCCTTGTAAATTTGAAAAGTAGAAAAATAAGTAAGTAATGTGTTTGAAAAATATCTCAAACTTAATGGCATTAATAATTTTTAGAATACTTTATTGTAAATTTTAATAAACCTATATTTTTAAAGAACTAAGAAAACTTAATTTTACTAAGTTTACTCAAGGTTGTATTGTATAGGACCTATTATCTTCTTGTCCATTGGAAAATGAACCAGTATAATAGTTTATCTGCATCTTCACATACTTATGGGGAAACATGAGAAAATACATTGAGATATAGAAACTAGCTCAAGTACATCTTTATAATAAAAAAACACTGTTCTATTTCTTTCTTCACCAGTATAAGTAAAAATTAGTATCATTCACCATTTAACCATCATTTATGTTCATTAAGGCTGGGACATTTAAATACTTTTATTATTGTTTTGAAATATTAAATCAATATAGGTTTAAACATTTCTCCTCTATGTCTCAGAGTTGTGGCTATCTTGGTTGTCTATGAACACACATTGTATAAAATTCCATTTAAGATATCTAGAAAGAGTGAAAAATGTTTCTACACAATTTACTGATGAATGTCTTACTGATAGTAAAGCAAATTAAATGCATAATCCATGCCTGACTCTAAACTATCCCCTCTGGTCTAATTCTCCCTGACTTACACTGTGTCCTTGGCTTACAGCAATGATAACAAATGGAATCAATCAAAAAGTATTTTGTGCAGCCCCTATAGTGGAAGCAGAAGAAGCACTGTGGAGCCATATTGATGGATAGCACAAATGATTCCTTAAGTCACTTCTCTCCATCTGTAGGAAGAGCAAGATCAAATGTGAAAGATGTTTTGATAAGTATAACCATTACTAGAAAATTAAGTGAGGTCATAACAGCTCAGGAAAGACAATGAAAGAAGATAGAAAAATTGTATTTTCCCTAGTCTAGATCAAGTTCTATTTATTGTTGTATTGCCATGAAAATCATATGTTTTACTTAAACCTTACTATCAACAAAATCATTGACATTGTTTATATATTTTGCTGAAGAATTTCTCCTGGACCATATTTTTTCAAATAAAGAGAAAGCTTAAGAAAAAATGTACATAGTATTCCACAGTAAATGATAAATATTAGGAACTATGAGTTGTGGTTAAAGGTTAAAAACTGAATTTCAAAACTCTCAAGGAATGTTAGTGAAAGAACTAACTGACAGGGGATTAGCCACTTAAAATGCATGTCAAAACAGGTAAATATTTTATAAGAGATTAAATCTCTGGCATGTGTCCACAGGGGCTGGTTACTATCAAACAGAAAAATGTCAAATAGCTAAGATTAACTAGAAACATTAGTGGAGTCTTTTCTTTCACATGTTTTCATCTGTCAGTGTTTATCTTGTTCAGGCTCAGCCTGCTTAATTGCCCCCAAAAGACTGGAGGAGAAATCTTGTAACAGATAATTAGTAAATATACAGACTCACAGTTCAAACAAGCCTGTGTGACAATTTTCATTAAATTTTGAAAATAATTCTAAAAACCACAAAAGTTTTGGTTATTGTTGATGCTATTTTTGGGACATATCTATAAGCATCTGATTGGTGTCACTTAAAACTTAGTATATGTAATTGTTATGCTTCTTTCCCAGAAAAAGCCATTGAAGACAATGGCTAAAGATAAATAAGATTTTAAAAAGTAAATTATATAGTTACTCAGTGAATATTTTTGATATGTGAAAATGTTTCTGTGAGACTTTTCTAAATATAAAAAATTGCTTAATATTAATCTTTTCCTTTTGTTATGTTGGAAAAATGTAGTGTTGAAGCAACATTGTAGATATAAGTGAGCTAAGACATTTAAATAAAATATTTGGTAGAACCTAATGAAAAAATGCTAAATATAATGAAACGTTATAATATTATTTTGTGACATAATTCCTAAGGCCACAATAATATATATTTTATATTAGTTTATATTGTAATTTCTATTAATATTATTAGAAAAATGTGTAACTACAAATTAATACAAAATTTAAATCATAATCTTTTAAGAAGTAGGTTGAGTATTTCTTGCTGAAGGCATTTTATAGTTGTTAAATAGTATATATTCAGTAACAGAACCTATACCTCAGAAAAAAATAAAAAAAGTATACTTTGTCTCATAATGGCATAGTTTATATTAAATGAGATGTAAAATAAGAGAAATGTGGAACTATACTATTTTCTTATCATTTTCTTAAAATCATTCAAAAAAGTAAAAGAAGTATAAGTTGGGGTAAAATTATCTCACCACACTAATGTAGATAATAATCATGCTTTCTATCGTTTCAATCTGGTACAAGAGTTCAATTTCAAATAAATATGTATATATGGACACATAAAACAAAGCATTCTTTTGTAGTAGTATATTCAAATTTAATACAATTGATAGGTACAATGAATGAAGAAATACATGTTGTAAAATAATAACCATATATACTTAATTATGATAAATTAGGATTGACAGAAATTTTAAAATTGCTCTTTTTAATGACATGTTAAATTCAACTGGAAAAGCTGGGTTCTACACTAGCTTAGGAAGCTCATTTATCAGAAAGATAAGAATGTACAAAATAAAATGTTAGACATAATAATAATGAGAGAATGGAGCGGTTCAAATAAGATCAATAGAATCCACTTAAAAAGAAACAAAGAGATAAACAAGCAGAAAGATACTTGAGAGACCACCTTAAACCCATAGAACACTATTGCCTTATTCAATACAGGTGTATCTTGAGTACTATAAAAGGTGAAGATGAAAAAAAAAAACAAATTAAAAGGTATTTATTTGGAAAAAACAATGTCTTTACATTTTTTAAAGTGAATACACAAAACGCAACAAATATGGATGTTGACTATCAAGTAAATGAATACGTCAGTCTTAGTATATGCACATAACAAAATAATTCCCAGAAATTAAAAAGACCATCAGCATATTTATTTCTCTGAGTATAGGCATTATCCTCATTTTCTTAGTAATATAATCCAGATAGCATATATTGTAAACTATACTTTCTGGTTCATAGGAGAATTTTCCAAGAACAGAACTAGACACTAAAGAAAGACCAGTCTTTATCAGGAGTGAGGGTATAATGGAGATAGGTTTATAACACAGGAATACATGTGGCAAACATGGACAAATTACATTTCTTTTAATTTGATGATTTTTATATGTCAAGCCAATTACAACTTTTAAAACTGGTATTACTGTATTCCAAGAAATGAAAATCCTAAATGTAACTAAGATAAAGTCTCTATCAATATATGAAAAGAAAAAGAAACTTAGAATCAACAAATGAATATTAGTATTGCAAATGCAGCATATCATTATGTGCCTGTCCAGGGATGGGATGGGGATTTGTGGAGAAGAAAAAATGACCTGATGTGGTGGGACGGGGAAGGAACCTTGAATAAGCATATACAAGGTTAGAAAGTGTGACTTCTTTGCTCATAATAATAAAAAAAAATGGTACAGAAAAAAAAAGAAATAACTCCATTCTAAGGCTATGAAATTTTTTTTGTATTATCTAAAAATGTTTTCTTTTGCTAGTCTTCCTTAAAAAAAAAGAAAAAAAAAAAGAAATGAACAGGCTTAGTTAAACTTGGAAACAATTTTACAAACAATGTTCAAAGGCTTAAATAAAAGAATATGCATGTACCTTGTTAAAAATTTTTCTATTATTTTTCTTTTAGGATGTTGGAAGTTTTCTCTTGCTTTACATGGAGAAAAGGAAACCACACTAATTTGATCACAAATCAACCTTATATAGTGTTGGAAGAGCTGAAAAGGATGACATTTACAGAAGTTTATTCTAGTGTCTCAAAGTCTGTCTTGATTCCAAGCTTTCAGTCATGTGACTGCAGGCCCCTCCTGCCTGAATATACAGGGCAGCTTTTTAAGTACCTCACTTCTGAGAAGTAAAAAGTGACAAAGTGAAAACATTTCACTGGAGAAGTTGGTATTATCTCTTTTCACTGACCAGCCTTTGGGTATATACATCTAAAGTTACATCACACTTCCTAAAAAGCAATGCTTTATTAGTATTTGAACTGCAAGTACTGATCATCTCAAATCTCAATAACCTATAGATTTCACCAACTAGTGGAAAAAGATTTTATTATAGCCAAATCATTAAAAGAAGGTAAAATAGTAGACTTTTTTAATACAACTTGAGAAAATTCCTCCATAATATTCAAATACAAACAAGCTATTGTAGCATTTTAAGTTGGTAATCAATGTGGGAGGGCACAGTCCATTTTATTGGTGGTGCTCTTGGGCTAGTGTTCTTTGGGACCATAAGATATCAGGCTGAGAAACCATGGAAACAAGTCATTAAGTAGTATTCCTTCATGTTTTCTGCCTTAGTTCCTGCCTCCATGTTTCTGCTTGAGTTCCTGCCCTGACTTTCCTCAGTGATGAAATGTTACATGGAGGTAGTAGATGGACTTTTCTCCCAAGTTACTTTTGTAAATCATGTTCTTCATCAGGTTGATAGAAATCCTAAGTAAGACAAAACATAAAAATATCTTTCATCTGTTTATACGGGAGCCTTATCTGCATTTGGAGCATTATGAAGATTGTTGCAATGAATAGGGGTTCATACGTATCTCTGTAGGAAGATGACTTAGATTCTGAGAGTGGCAAGCTAGATCTTCAGGAATTTCAAGGTTTAATAATTTGAAGAAATTTCATGTTGTTTTCCATAATGGTTAGACTGAATTTTTCACAATGTAGACATAGTATTTTAATGTAGGAATAGCACTTGTCAATGTCCCAATGTCCAACAGACACTTATTATGAACACTCACAGAAAATAGGGCATAAAGAATCTCCTGATTAGAATAATATCATAGTCTAAATGAATTAGGTAAGAGTCATGTTAGAAAAGAGTTTGCATTAAAATTTTAAGAAATCAACAGTATCCCTCTCTCTAGCTTTCCATTTGAACTCTTAAACAACAAAATAATAAGCAAAAATAAGAAGCAAGGCAAAATAAGAACAAAAAATGAACAGTTCATGAACAGCCAAAAATGAGAAAAGCATAAAGCTGTAGTTGTATGCAAGTAATATGATTGTGTATGTTAAAATTTTCAATTAATTCATGAGAGGTTATCCTAGGAGAGTGGTGATATAATAATTAATCTAGTTAATAATTGATTTTGTCTAAATGATCACTAAATATGGGACTTACAGTAAAATCACATCAGTTTTGTGCATCATTTTCCACCCTTACTACTTGACAGTTTTTGTAATTAAAAAAGGGACAATCAAGCACTGTATATAGCGATTATAAAAATCTACATATCAGGATTTGTTTTCCGAAAGTGATACTTTTAAAGTTGTTTCAACAATGTGTCTCCAGACAATCCTTTCATGAACCAGTGTAATAACATTGGCCTCATATTTCTAAAGAAATCTTGCAGACTCTTTGAAGATTGAAGGTTGGGTACACAGAGTGTTTTGGGGGCATCACAGACACAAAGTTACTCATCATTTTTGTTGCTAAAGAAACTTCAGTTTTTAGTTCAAGAGACATATTTTCTTGCCATGGAGAATGTGGTAATTTATGCTAATATACTAATATAAAATGACACATGAGAGAAACAGATATCCAGGAGTATGCACATAAATGAAAATCCAAATCACAGAGATGGACTTGGATATTACTTCATGTAACAGATTTAGAGGAAAGTTGGGTCAGTCAGCAAATACCTACATTAGATAGAGGAATAAAAATTCATGTGATGAAGAAAGGTCTTCACATAACACCCAAATCTTGCTCTGTACCTAAGCCCATTTTCTCCCTGGAAATTCTCTCACAACATTTATCTAATATAAAAATATAATTTTCCCACAAATACTTGGATCACCATAGGGAAAAAAATGTGGTACTAAACAGAGACACTGGGGTCTCTTCAGCACTTAGGTCTCTTCAGCACTTAACACATCCACTCTGATTTCAGAATCTGCTGAGACCATCAGTCTATCACAGAACATATTCAACCCAAGATAGATGAATAAGGAGAATTCAAAATGACAGCATTAGACATAGAAGTTCCCAGTAGTTCTGTCCAAGGAAGTCCAACAAATCATCCTGAGGGAATTTTGAACTTTTCTAAAATTTGTAAATTTATTGTACATAACCACAGCCTCAGAGATCTTGAATTACACAGTTGAGAATCTCATTTGGATGTAAATGGCTGTCTTGGTTCTCATAGTTCTTGTGATTCTGTTGTCTAAGCTTGGGAACATTTAAAGATAGAACCAGCATACAGCTCAGAAGTAATCATATGATTTAAAAGCCCAATTTCAAGCCTCCTGAGTCAGAAAAATAAATCTGGTTAGACTGATTTTTAATTTACATTAACTTACCAGTAATTAATGACAGTTCCTGTAACACCCACTTTGACTAGGGTGACTAGATTTTATCAGTGATAATTAAAAAGCACATGCTTATCAAGACAAACAGGTTTTTTTTTTTTTCATGGGGAGAATTATTTTGCCCCTACATACAAACTGACTTTATTTTTATCTTCAATTTTCAAGTTTTCTGATGTTGAAGTAAACTAAAATTTTGTAACAAAATAAAAACAAAAAAATGAAAATAAAACATTTTATTTTTATTAGAAAAATATACAAATATTCTTTTGGTTTTGAACTTGTCTTCTATTACAAATCCCGATGAAATTTGTGTAATAGAATAACTCTTATATTCACACTAAGCCATCCTACTTGAAAATCAACCTGAAATCCTGAAAACTCCATAGACCCTTCAGCAGAATAATATAGCTTACAAAGGATCAAAGAGCAAGAATGTCACTTAGTGCAAAGGCATATTACATATAAAACATATATAAAGGATACTGTGTTGATTATTTGGCTTTGAGCTGGTGGTGCTGTTCTGGGGGGGGGTGATGAGAATCATAGAAGATGGGGCCTAGATGGAGGGAAATGTTTCTAGGTACATAAGTTTCTATTGTTTCATGATGCTATGAGGTCAACGATATCATACATCATTTATTACTGTCTCTATGTCTAACTAGCCAGGATGTTGATACCAACACACTTTTATTCAAAAATTTCTAGAACATGACCCTTAAAAAAACTATTATTAACAAGAGTATTTGTCCTGCGCTTATATATCACCATCTATCATCATTGTGGCACAGTGATAGTTAAATAGGAACATTTACATATCCCATAGAGAATATTCAGTGAATATAATGTTCACATCACTTCTCAGCATTTGGCTAAGATTATGTGACAAGACTGTAAACTAAAAAATATTTTTTAAAAATGGCTAAAATACTGAATGAGTCTCAAGTTTAAACATTCTTTGAGGTTCCATAAAATTATGATGCATCTATTCATTATTAATAAAATACCTGTAGGTCCTTATATAATATACTTCCAGAGGTAAAACCTATGTGGCATAAAAATTTAAAAGATCAGGAAATGTCTGTAAATTATTAAATATTAAAGTTTTGTGTATGGCCAGAAAATGAATGAATTATTATTTTATAATTAAATTCTGTAGTATATGTTTGGTAAGTAATTTATACTAGTGAATTGTTTGCTGAATTAGTGAAAAAATATGTAACTTTTTCTATACATTTTTACATTAAATAGTATATGCACAAACACTGCAATTAAATGTGTTATAAAGTGGCATTGCAAATTCAGCAAATTCAGTGCTGTGTTTTTATGAAAATTACATAAAAGGGATACATAGATGTCTACAGCATAAAATATTGCTATGGGTTGAATTAGGAAATGTGTGTGTATCCACAATGAGGAATTTTCAATCTTAAAGGGTAAGAGAACTCTGAGTTTCTGCCTGCATACACTGTAGCACTTGTAGTATAAAAGATCACTTGGAAGCTTGGTGCTTCTCAACAACAGAAATGGTTCAAGTTTCTTTTAGTTAAACTATTCATTGTGTCTCTGAGCCTCTATTCATATTATTAAAGGCTTCATCAAAATGACCCTGAAACTGTGGAGTTTTGTTCTTTCCTCTTTCTTTCTTTCATTTTTCGTCTTCAGGAATCCCATCTGTCCTGTGAGCTCTCTGTTACATCCTTGGCTAATCTGGGAACTAACCTATTTTCTTTGACAAAAGCAGAGACTCATTGACTATTATTATGTTGAACTAACCTGTAATTTAAACCCCTTCTTAAGAATTCTCCCAGATATTTTCTCACCATCACAACTGAGGTGACTTGTTCTGTGTCTAGTTCATTGAAATTCTCAGACCCAGATGGTCTGATATCCTGATATTTTAGAATTTTGCCCTTGTTTACTTTTATCTGTTAAGTGAAACCCAGATACACTTCTCCTGTTTCTTTTGAGGGGCTCAGGAGTGTTTAAATGTGACAATAATTGCTTAACATTTTGAATGGCTTAGACTTAAAATGTTATTAATTTCTATTAAATAGTGTGAATCCTAGCAAGTTGTACTTCTTCCAGCTATTGACAGAAATAATTAGATGTGTCACATTAAAATTTGAGAATATATCTATTCAAATTAAGGGTCATTAATCTGAGAATTTATGAGCTACATAGTATTATATCAGTACATATAAACAGTAACATTTGCTACTGATTGGCATGCCTTAAGTTCATTTTATGAACTAAAATTTTCCCATTGCTTGAGATTTCTTCTTATAACCAACACTCTGAATGGCCAAGATCAATAAAAGAAATGACAATTAATATTGGCAAGGATATGAAATAGTAGGAACACTCATCTAGTACAGGTGGAAGTGTGAACTTGTACAGCCACTGTAAAGATCAATGTGACTGGCCAGCTATCAGAAGAAAAGAGAATCAAACTTCCTCAAGACACAGCTTTACCACTCTGGGGTATATAACAAAAGGAGGCTTCATCTTACAACAGATACTTGCTCTACCATGTGTGTTGCTGCTCTACCCATAATAACAAGAAATTTGATGCAGTCTAGATATTCATCAGAAGTAAATAGGTGATATGTTTATATAATAAAATATTCAGTTATTAAAAAATGAATAACAAAATTCACAGATAAAGTAATGGAACATTTAAAAAATTATCTAAAGTGAGATAACCCAGACATGGCAAGATGCATATGGTATGTATTGACTTATATGTGGATTGCAACAGTTAAGTTAATTATAACCAAGATGCAATATGTAGTACGACAGAAGTTGGGTATAAAATAAAGGATTAGAGGGGGACAGATATATATCTCTAGGAAAGAGAAAAGAATGGATAGGTATATATAGATGGGATTGGGTTAAAATTGAAGTACCAAGTAGGAAGAGGAAGAAAAGATAGGGACAAGGGTGATAACATGAAGAGAGATATATAAAATGCATTGCAATTTGAGGCATAGTATGAAAACCTAATCCAATAGAAACTTCCTAAAATACATGCCTAAATGAAGCTGATCTAAATGAAATCATCAAATAAAATGGAAAACAGAACCCCCACCTGGCCATCTGCTGTCACAAAATGAAGCTCTACTATTGGATTGGGTTATATTTAATTGAGTTGTTGCTCAAAGATGTCCCCCTGGAACACACAAATAATCCAGACTGTTGCTATAACTATAGGCTGCTCTCAACCAATTACTATCAGGGCCCTATTGCTTCAGAAAAGAGCTACAAAATTCATTGACATAGAGAACACAAGCTCATTCTTACCCAGATTCTTCACCCATATGTGTTAGTGTCGTTGGTACAGGAAAGTACTCTACACACAATCAAAGGAGTAAAGCAAAACACCAACCCAGCTGTGAATGCTTCTGTCTGCAGTGGTATTTTGCCAACAATATATGCTAGTGCAATAGTGGTACTAAGCTTGTGGGAGAATCAAACCTTAGCCCCACGTTAAAAACAAACAAACAAACAAACAAACAAACAAACATGACATTGCTTGGGTAACCAAGAACCTGACACTAGTGAGCACATGGGCCTAGAATAAAACCAAATACTAACAACTAAAAGAATGAAGCAATAAGATATTTCACAATGCCATCTTGATACACTCATTGATAAGTATCTTGCTCTGCCACCATCAGGGAAGCCTCCTCCTGCAGAAGATTGGAACAAATACAAAGATCCACATATGAAGAATGTGAAAGACCTTGGAACACTCAGTGGTACACAGAATTGTCTCCATCAAATCCTTCCTCTTAAGGCTCACAGAACCCTCTGAAGAGGAAATGGAAAGAGTGTTACAGCTAAAGGGGATGGAGGACACTAAGGAAACAATGCCCTCTTAATGAACCAGTGTGAAAAAACACATGAACATAGAATGAGGCAGTTCATAAAAGGATATTTCTCACTTTCTTTTCTATCAAGTTCAGTGTGGCCGGGTTTATGTTGAGGTTTTTGATCCTCTTGGATTTGAGTTTTGTGCAGGGTGACAGGCTTGGATCTATTTGCATTTTTCTGCACACTACCAACCAGCTATGCCAACACCATTTGTTAAAGATACTATCTTTTTTCCATTGAATATTTTGGATCTCTTTGTCAAAGATTAGATATTCATAGGTTTTAGGGTTAATACCTGGATCCTCAATTCTATTCCATTGATCCACAAGTCTGTTTTTATGCCAGTATGAGGCTGTTACTATTACTGTAGTTCTATACTATAACTTGAAGTTGGGGATGGTGATGCCTCTTGAGTTTCCTTTGTTGAGCAAAATTGTTTTGGCAATCCTGGCTTTCCTGTTATTCCTAATGAAGTTGAGTATTGTTCTTTCAAGGCCCATAAAATATTGTGTTGGGATTTTGATGGGCAGTGCATTGAATCTGTAGATTGCCTTTGGTACAATTGCCATTTTTACTATGTTGATCCTACCTATGCAAGAACATGGGAGAACTTTCCATTTTCTGATATCCTCTTCAAATTCTTTCTTCAGTGATTTAAAATTTTTGTCAAATAAGTCTGTTACTTCTTTGGTTATAGTTACTCCCAGGTATTTAATGCTATTTGCTGGTATTATAAAGGGTAATGTTTCCCTTATTTCTTTTTCAGCCCTTTTATCTTTAGTGTATAGAAGGGCTACTGATTTCTTTGAGTTAATCTTGTATTCTACTACATTGCTGAAACTGTTTATCAGCTGTAGAAGTTCCCTGGCAGAATTTTGTGGGTCACTTATGGATACAATCATATAATCTGCAAATAGAGATAGTTTTACTTTTTTCTTTTTTCCAATTTGTATCTCCTTAATCTCCTTTTGTTCTCACAGGCAACCACTTCCTAAATGTAACAACAGTGGCACAGACACTAAGAACAACAATCAATGAGTAGGACCTCCTGAAACTGAGAAACTTCTGTAAAACCAAGGACACTGTCAATAGGACAAAATGACAGCCTACAAAATGGAAAAACATTTTCACCAACCTTAAAAGTGATAGAGAACTGATCTCTAAAATATATACAGAGCTCAAGAAACTAGAGCCCAAAACCTTTAATAACCCAATCAAAAAATGGAGTTCAGAACTAAAATAGTAATTCTCAACAGAAGAATTACGAATGGCTGAAAGGCACTTGAAAAGATGCTCAACAACTTTAGCCATCAGAGAAATGCAAATCAAAACAACTTTGAGATACCACCTGACACCTGTCAGATTGGCTAAAATAAAAGACACAGATGACAGCCTATGCTAGAGAGGTTGCAGAGCACTCTTTCATTGTTGGTGGGACTGTAAGCTTGTACAGCCACTCTGGAATGCAATATGGCACTTTCTCAGAAAACTGGGAATTAGTCTCCCCAAGTATCCGGCAATACCACTTCAGGGCATATACCCTAAAGACGCACAGTCACACTCCAAAGGCATTAGCTCAACTATGTTCACAGCAGCATTATTTATAATAGCAAGAACCTGGAAACAACCTAGATGTCCCTCAACTGAATAATGGATTAACAAACTGTGGTACATCTACACAATGTACTACTACTGAGCAGTAAGAAAAAATGATATTCTAAAATTTTCAGGCAAATGGATGTATTTGGAGAATATCCTCCTGAGCGAGGTATCTCAAAACCAGAAAGATAAGCAGGGAATGTCACTCACTAGTAGAATCTAAACAGAAAACCAAAATGCAAAGCATGTCCAATCTGTATACCACAGCCACTGAAGAGCTTGGGATCTGAAACACCTTACACTGACACCTTGGATCCCACTCCCCCTGGAGGAACACCTGACTCAGTCTTGAGATTGCTGGGAGAAAACTGTATCTGCCAGGAGTGGAGGCTGTACTGAGCAATATTGGGAACTTGGAACCTCCTGCCCATGCTGGGGAGGAGATGGGAGATGTGGAGAAGAGAGAGTGACTGGAGGAGGTGGGAGTAGGAAGGGACCTTGAATAAGGCTATACACGAATAGAAAATGTGACTTTATTCATTATAAAAAACTAAAAGAAATAACAAAAATGGGTTAAAAAAATAAATTCTACTTTCAGACCCTTAAAAAAAAAAAAAAAGAATGAGGCAGTATGCACCTGGACCTGCATGGCTCTGCACCAGAGGGGACCAAGTGATAAAAGAAAAAGTGAAAGCATGTTTTTGTTCCTAACCTAGAATTTTTCTCCAATTGATTGACATTTGCAAATGAAAATTTATATTTCTTAAAGGGAGTCTCACTGAAGAAAGAGATTACTCTTAAAAATAGATTGCATGCCCAGAAGTTGATAGCCAAAAGGAACCAAAGTCAGTAGCATTTCTGGAGGTTTCTTGTATCTTAATTTCATGTTAGGGCTTTAAAATCCTTTTTCTCTTAGCTTTTTAGTATATGAGTTAATATTAGCATATCAATACATAGAGATGTATGTCAGCATATATCCATATTTATTAATTTCTTTCTTTTTACCAAGAGGTCTTTTTTGTATATATAATGGCTTCTAATTTTTAGAATTCCCGAATGTGTGCAAGGATGTGTCTGTGCATCTATAGTTGTTCTTATACCATTGGGGGCTTCTTTCCTTCTGTTTGTTTTCTCTTATTTCTTTAGTTTTGCTCTATATTAGTATAGTATACTTTATTTTGTTTTTGTTACTCTTTTAGAAGCTCTCAGAATCATGATCACTTATCATTTATATAAAGCCCAGGAAGAACTGATATAGAAATTATGTAGCTCACAGTGTCTGGATCCTCCTAAAGCAATCATTACAAAGATAATCACTCACAGACCAATCTGATCTAGATATTCTACAATTGAAATTTTCTTTTCAGGAAACTCTAGAGTATGCTTCTTGACAGTCTAAGAAACTTACTAAGATGGCAAATGGATTTTAAGAGAAGTATTTTTTAATGACCTACTTCCAAAGCATATAAAGCTATACATTTATTTAAGGTGAGTATTCTATGTCTCTCTTTGTCTCTGTCTGCTTCTTTCTATATGTCTCTGTCTCTGTCTTTCTCTATCTCTCTCTGTGTCTCTTTGTCTCTCTGTCTCTCTGTCTCTCTCTCTCTCTCTCTCTCTCTCTCTCTCTGTGTGTGTGTGCGTGTGTGTGTAAATGTTAATATTCTGACCTTTAGCTACTTCTCATGGATGACTTTTCAAATAAAAACTAAACAAAACACAATGAAAAGCAAAGCCTCTGTACATTTCATCTTAGTTAATTTGTTACTGTCATTAATATGACAAAGACCATAACTAAGGCAACTTATGGAAGAATAAATTTATTTGTGGATTCAGAGGGTGAGTCCAAGAACAACATAATTGGGAGCATTGCAGCTAGTAGGTCACATTGTGCTGAAACAGTACCTGAAACTGAAATCTTGAAATACAACTGGGGCAGAATGATAACTGGAAATGATAAGGCCTTATAAAATCTAAAACCCATTCCAGTGACATACTTCCTCCAGTGAAGCTACACTTTCTTATGTATCCCAAATAGTTATATCAACTGGAAAACAAGTATTCAAACACATGATTCTAAGGGGTCATTCACATTCAAACAATCACACATTTTATCAAATGAGTTATCAAAATTTATTTATGATATTTCTAGAGGAAAGATATAAAATTAAGACCAGCATAAAGACCAGCATTCAGATATCAAGGATTGAGGGAGAGGATTCATTCCAGTAAACTAATCATTCAACTTGATGTGCCTATAGGAGAGAGCAAAATTTAACTCTCTGGGGCCGATGAAAACATGCACACATATTTTATATAATGCATAAGAAAAACAAGTTATTCTAAGAATGCACATGCATTCATACCCAAACACCTTGTTGTAGATTAACAGAGTGTAGGTAAGCAAGATTTTTTTCAGTCAGTTCTTTTGCTGACAGGCTGCATTTTGAAGGTACAAAGAAAAAAAAACAACCATTTTATCACTTATCACAAAATATAATGTTATGAGAAATCTTAGAAATACAAATATAAACTTCTATATCTGAAAAAGAATCAGCTATCTCTACATTAAATCCTCAAGATGTGTTCCCATTTATCAATTGTTTTTTATAATAGGAAGTAAAAGGCAGAAATCTAGATGAGGAATTGATCACTGCCTTTAGTTACCAACCCATCCTGGCTTGAAAGGCAGCAGTATTTTTGGTTGTGAGCCTAGCCTTTAATGGCTGAGCCATCTCTCCTACCTTAAGGTTTGTTCTCATGGTAACAGTCACTATGTATAAATGGCTTAATTAAATGACTAGCCTTTATAGAATGGTCTTCCTTGGAGTATAACTTCTAGAACTTGCTAATTCTTCTTGAATTCTGCTATGTCAGCAGGTATCTATTCATAGGATATGATCATTTTAAAAAACAAGGTGATTTAATGTTAGAAAACTAACTAGCATTCACCTTTTGTATTTTCACAACTCCTTTATAAAAAAAAAAGAAAGAAAGAAAGAAAGAAAGAAAGAAAGAAAGAAAGAAAGAAAGGCAGCAGCCAGGTTCCTGATATTTGACGTCAGTGAGTCCCTCCCTCAGCTTTTAAAAGTATAACTTTAAATTGTTTTGCAATATTTTTATCTCAAAACTTTTAAGAAAAACATCTTAACCTTACCATAAGTGACTATTTAAAGCTCTGTTTTAGTTACGATGCACACTGAAACCTGTGAGCACATATCCCAACACTAATAGTAAAATAACTAGAGCTACCTGGGCTTCTGAGACTCAATTGTTTCTCTTAATCATTTACCTACATCAAAGTCTATGTGGATTCTCAAGAGAAACTAATAAATTCTACTTTCTTGTTCTTATTTTCTACCCTGTGCAGCCCTTGCTTTATCAGGATGGGGCAAAACCATGTCTTACTTTTACCTATATTAATTTTTCCACTAAAATAATCTACATCATCATCCCTTATTATATTCATTAAAAACCTTCAATCATTAGAAGTCTATTTAAACTAATATTACTATAATATAAAATCATTGCTTCAGCTAAACAGTACTGCTTAAGAGAAAATTATCTTCATAATATTTCACAGGTACATGTTTAACAGTACAGTAGAATATTTGTATGAGACAATCATAGTATATGAAAGGCAGTAAAGAACCTCTCACATCCATTCACTTTATGTCAGATAACCAGAGAAAAACTGCAGAGACAAATGTGACATGGCATAGCAACAGACATTGGACATTGTGGAGCTCAAGCCCTCTGGGTCTTGCCTATCCAGGATTCGCCCATCACTGCTTTGCTCCCTGGTTGACTGACCTCCCAAATTTCACTGTTATTTTGACATTACCACTGACACTAACCCATGTTTCTTAGATCCGTAAACAGTTAAAATGTACTATTTATCTGGACATGCTTGTTATGTCACATCCCTGTTACTCTGTAATGAAACAGTAATTTAAATGACTTATAAACATTTAATCTCTATTCAAGTATTCACTGCTCACTAAAGTAGAATTTATATCATAAATATCAGTTCATTAATGAATACTTGCTTTTTGGCTGTAAACTAATATACATAGCATAGACAAATTAAAATATCTCCTCTGAAGAATGACATGTTTCCATGCAATTAAAAATGATATTTATAGTTCAAGATTTTTTTCTTCTTGAGTTCCTTTTACAAAATGACCCATGAAGCACTCTGTGGTGATATGTTACATAGTTAATAAAACCTTCAATATTCAAGAAATTAACACACAGTCAAAATTTAGGCAGACAGCTCAGGAATTTCTTGATCCTTGAGTACAAGGACAAACAGCAGGGATTCAATAGCAGGCTCCTTTAATCCCACTGCAGGGAAAGCCTGGGAGTGATGACCTACACCCTCAATGCCACAACTCTGGAGACAGAACTTCCTCTGTTTCTGTGAATTCAAGTCTAGCTACAAAATAGAGTGACTCACACCTTTAATCCTAACCTGGATGGGATACAGTCAATGAGAAGGGTATTTAAGGCCTCTTAGGAACCCAGCAGAGGTAGAAGTAACCTGCAGAAGTGACCAGGAGTGAGGCTGAGGAAGATGTGAGATAGCAGGGTGAAAATTGACTGTAGTACTTCCTCTCTCTGATATTTCAGCTTCCCCAATATTTGGCTGGGAGTCTTCTTCTCATACAATCTAAATTCATGCAACTATACTTGGGTATTTAAGGCCTCATAGAGAACCAGCAGAGCAGAAGCTATCAGGCACAAGGCTGAGGAAGTTAGAAGACAGCTGGGTGAGAATTGAATGTGGTGTTCCCTCTCTCTCTCATATTTCAGCCTTTCCCCAATATTTGGCTCTGAGTCTCTTTCCTTATAACCTGAATTGATTCAACAGTACTCCTAACAGAATTAGAAGCTTGGGATACAATTAACCAGAACCTATAGGAATAGTTATTTTTCTTGTGACATATTTATTAATGCAGTTCTGAAAAGAAGGACTAAAATAGATTGGGGGAATAAATATTAAGTGGATAGACATGTAAAGATATATAGCTATTTAATCCGGTATTTACAAGTAAATTTCATAGATCCTTCTGACATACCATTGAAAAATTTTTGATCCAGCAATACCACTTTTAGGCATATACCCTAAAGATGAACATTTGCACCCCAAAAGCATTAGCTCAAATATATTAATAGCAGAATTATTCATAATAGCAAGAACCTGTTAACAACCTAGATGTCCCTCAACTGAAGAATGGATTAACAAACTGTGGTACAACTACACAGTGGAGTATTACTCAGAAGTAAGAAAAAATGATATCCTAAAATTTGAAGGCAAATGGATGGATTTGGAGAATATCCTCCTGAGCAAGAGATCACAAACTCAGAAAGAGAAGCAGGGGATGTTGTTGTACTCATTTATTAGTGGACTAAAAACAAACAAACAAACAAACAAACAAACAAACAAACAAAAAAAAAAAAAAAAAAAAAAAAAAAAAAAAAAAAAAAAAAACCAGAGCTCCTGTAGGAGCTGAAGGCTAGAGCATAGCTAAATAACACAGTGCCTCACTTCTGCATTGATGGCCTCTGGTAGGGGTATGAGTGAAGAAAGACTTGTTTTCTTTAAGAGTCTGGCCACAGGAAGTTTAATTATGCTCCAGTAAGTAAATGAGCAGCATGAATGGGCGTTTTTGTAAATGGGGAGATCATAGGAGTGGGTATGAATCTGAGAGAACTGATAACTGAGTTTGATGGGTGCATGATGTAAAATCACCAAATAATAAATATATGTATAAATAAAAAGCAAAATGTATTTCATAATACTTACAGAAATAAAGAAAGGGAAAACTACCTCTTCAATAGCCCTACGAAACATCTACTCAGGACAACGCCTTGGATTTTAAGATACTCACACATCCAAGTTTCTCAGGTGTGTCAAATAAATTTACAATGTAAATACATTCTTGTCCATGTTACACAAGTTACAAGTATTTAAGTATTTGCCAGGTACAGAACAACTGCTGTGCATTTACATCTGGAGAGATAAGATTACCATCAGGAGGTAATAATAAGTGAATCATATCATAAATGAAGGAAAAGAGAATGAGTTGTCAAGATTACACCATTCATATCCATTTATTTAGTCTCAATGATTTATATTTTTCACAAAATGCAACCAGTTTTGTGACTACCATATTATCCAACAATACTTAATGTAGAATGGTAAAATGGTTGATGGGTCAGCACTGCTCACTATTACTATAAATTTTCCTAAGGCTTTTATTAATTCATTGAATGGCAGCACCAGCATGATATGAAACAGCTCACTCTAGACTCTTGTACTCAGGATTTGTTTTAGATGGCCCTCTTCAACTAGCCTACTTGGGTAACCTAGACATATGCGCAATTACTTTCTGTGTACTTAGTTAACCTATGTACGTGAGGCAGGCATTTCTACTGTGCCTCAAAATTATTGCACAGATGCATGAAAACAACACAGAAAATACCATTTCTTTTCTTTTTTATTGTGTTTTGAAAATCAATATCAAACTTTACATAAAAAAGCAAAATATTAAGGATAGCTAAAAAAAATTGCAGTAATAAAACTTCTCTTTTCTCTAAAATACATGAAACAAAAAAGATAAAATCTAAATCTTCTCAAGCCAGGTTAGGCTCAGCTACAGATGACGAAATCACGGTAGGCCACAGCTAATGTCCATGAATACACTATGGCCACCACAAATTTCTCCTGAGCAACCCTTCTACAGACAACCCAGAAGGATTTTGTGTGTGTGTGTGTGTGTGTGTGTGTGTGTGTGTGTGTGTACGCGCGCTCATGCATATTTGTATTTGCGTGTTTTAAATCACTTTATTCACCCATCATTTTTCAGTGAAATAAGAATGTTTTTGCAAACAAACAAGAAAAAAGCAAAGCATGCCCAAGCTGCAAATCACAACCACTGTACAGCTTGGGAACAGAAACACCTCGGACTGACTCCTTGGATCCCACTCTTCCTAGAGGAACACCGGACTCAGTCTTGAGCTTGCAGGGAGAAAACTGGATCTGCCAGGAGTGGAGGCTGAACTAAGCAATATTGGGTCAGTGGAACCTTGGGGAGGTGGAGGGGGGATGGGGTGTTGTGGAGAAGAGAGAATGACCTGATGTTGTGGGAGGGGGAAGGGACCTTCAATAAGGATGTACAAGGATAGAAAGTGTGACTTCTTTGTATAATAATAATAATAATAATAATAATAATAATAATAATAATAAGAAGAAGAAGAAGAAGAAGAAGAATGTTTTTTGCTTCATGTCCACTAATGAGTGAGTACATCCCCTGCTTATCTTTCTGGGTTTGTGAGACTTCGCTCAGGAGGATAGTCTCCAAATTCATCCATTTGCCTGCAAGTTTTAGGATATCATTTTATCTTACGGCTCAGAAGTACTCCATTGTGTAGATGTACCACAGTTTGTTAATCCCATCCTCAGTTGAGGGACATCTCGGTTGTTTCCAGGTTCTTGCTATCATGAATAATGCTGTTATGGACATAGTTGAGATAATGCCTTTGGAGAGCGACTGCGTCTTTAGGGTGTATGCCCAGAAGTGGTATTGCTGGATCCTTGGGAAGACTTATTCCCAGTTTTCTGAGAAACCACCATACTGCATTAGAGAGTGGCTGGACAACCTTACACTTCCTCCAACAATGGAGGAGTGTTCCCCTTGCTCTGAATCCTCTCCAACATAGGCTGTCATCTGTGCCTTTTATCTCAGCCAATCTGACAGGTGTAAGGTAGTATCTCAGATCTTTTGCACAACACAACTATGTGAAACCAGAACTGCACTATCTATGACACTATAGACATTTGTACAATCATGTTTATAATTTCTATATTTACATGAAATAGTTACAGAATCAGTGCAGAGGAACATTAACTGTGTCACACTAATTAATTGACTGCAGGAGATTTTCATATTTATGTATCCATATTACAAAAGCAAATTTATTCCATAACAAAGCAACAATAGAAAAAAAATCTGACTGACGCAAACCAAACAAATTACCTCGTCTACCTGAATTTTACATTCTCCAACTTGAAATATTTTGTATAAGATGTTACTATACATAAAGTATAGAAATTACCATATCCATTTCTCTAAAAATTTTTTATTACCTAATAATGTGGCAAATAGAAACCTGAATTGCTGAGGAGTTCATGTATATATGACTAGAGGTCAAAATTCCACCCTGTGGCAGTAACAGTAATATTTTGCTCAAATTTAGCCCTTTATCATTACATGTGTTCTGTCACAGAAACTATATGTTTACAGTTAGCATAAACAATGAGTTATATTTCCATTTTTTAATTGGCTGTGATGCCATTATTCTGATTAAGGCATCAAGAACAATGTCCTCAAAATACCTATGATCTGAAATAGAAACATTTATGCAAAAGAGATATTTTTTTTGAAACAAATGCCAAATCATACCTAATTTTCTGGTGTTTGTCTTTTGGAACTGATTCAGTCATCTTAATTTTGCCAGTTTCTTTATATATGTGCTGTTATCAAGGGGAAAAGGGCTCTCAGGTTATGTAGTCACTTTGTTTTTTTCAGAATCATTCCCTCTGATGTTAGATGTTAACTCTCATACCATGAAATTTATTTTCAACATGAAACAAGTTATCTGCTTCAGAAAGTATAGGTGGACTTTCTTCTATATGTATCTACAGAGATCTATGATACATCATAGAACACAGTGATTTGCCAGTACAATGTTTGCATCATTGGATTATAAATGATAAAACCTGTACCGTGGACCAATTGTAGAAAGATTTCTTGCTTTTAAGCATATAAAATTAATATTTTTAAAGTAAAATAATTCTTTAATATTATGACATGATTGTTGTAGTTTTTAAATTAATTAACAGTTATTTGGTAAACAGTTATAATTGTGAAAAGCTCCTCTTTTTATTTTTATTTTTTTTTTTGTATTTCATCTTATCCCACATGATTATGATAGCTTCAGGGATGTCATAGCAACTCTGGCTTGCTCTGCAACAGAGCAGGTAAAAATTTTCCACTTGAAAGCTCTTTAAACAAAGGGTTTCAGTCCAAACATTAAGGAAGTAGTGACAAGGTACTGGCAGTTATCAGGTTTGTTTACTCTCAATATACATGAGCGGAGAGAAATGAATAAAAGGAAGTAACTCAGAAATTGTCCAAGAAATATACTTAATTTTGAAATCTGTTTTTGAAAGTCAGACTTTTATTTTTTCATTCTCTTTTCCCTTTTAAGTTTATTTTTCTTTAATACTATATATATATATATATATATATATTTTTTTTTTTTTCTCCAGCCCTCATTCCTTCCATTCAGCACTTCTCACCTATCCCTCAGGTTCACTCCTCCTCCATTTCCCTTCAGAGAAAGAGAAGGCCTCCCAGGAATATCAAAGAAACCGTGAATGACAAAATGCATAAGCCCTCATATCAAAGCTAGACTATGAAACAGTGAGAGGAAATAGGCCCCATAAATAGGCAAAAGAGTTAGATATCTTCCCTAATCATACTGTTAGCAGTCTCACAAAATTCTGAAGCTAAGCAACCCTAACATCCATGCAGAGGACCTAGCTGTGAACCCTTATGAGCTTTGCCGAGTTGATTATGTGAACCATGTTCTCCTTGTGTTCTTGAACCCTATAGCTCCTACAATCCCTCTGTTTTTTGGGTGGTCCGCAGAGGTCTGCCTAATGTCTGGCAATGTGACTCATTATCAGTTTCCATTAGTTGATGCTAGAAAGGCTCTCCAGTGACAATTGGGCTAGGCAGTGATATACAGATATAGCAGAATATCATTAGGAAATGGAATCTAGATGGCCCAGAGACCTAGGATGTTACCAAAAAAATATTGGACAAATAAAGACAAATGACTTAGTAGTCAATAAAATAATTCTTAAAAGCCAGAAATTATAAGTTCAATATTTAATTATTGATAACAAACTTCAAATAGATTTTCTGCTAATAATGTCTATTTTGACCATATATCTCAAATTCAAAGAAACATAAAATACTCAGAGAACTTCCAGATGTGTGGTCATAAAAGACATGAATGAAATATGAATAAAATGAACATCACATTGATTTGATGAACAGGTGCAAGTAATTTAGAGTAAAGATCAGAACAATGTGCTTAATATGTGAGGCTGTTTCCTTTTCCAAAGTTAATACCCTTTCTTTACTGTTTAATCTCTTTCTCTCTTTCTCCCCATGTGCACATGAAAGTCAAATATCAACCACAGAACTCATTATTCAATAATTTTTTTTACCTTGTTTGTTGATTTTTCTTTGCTTTGAAACAGGAATGTTCTCTATCCTAGAGCTCTTTAATTAGGTACAAGTAAAAACTGACATCATAATTTAAGCCATAAAATAGTATATCTATAATATATTTTTCTCTTTTTCATTTGGATAAATACTAGTGGAACTACAAATAATACTATACAATGTCTTAATTGAACACCACATATAAAAATTTTACTGAACAGACTTTGAAGTGTAGAAATTGGATTAAAATGCAATTTATTATTCAGTAAAACAAAAATTAAGTGAGCATTTTATTTTATTACTGAATTGTAAAAATATTTGCATTGTTAAATATTTATTATGATGTTATTTGAAAGTAATAGCTGTGCTGGGGATATAGTTCAGTGATATATTTTCTGCCTAATACACACAGAACAATGTTTGAGCCCCCACCACAAACAGAAAGCAAAATAGAGTTCAATAAGTATAGACAGATTTAGAAATTGGATATTTGGACCACCTAGCTTGTCACTGTGTATTGACTAGTGAAGTTTAGTTCTACTTAGCAGCAGAGTTCACTGGTGGAAGACAATACACACACACATACACAGACAGACAGAGAGACAGAGAGACAGAGACAGAGAGAGACTCGTAATGATACACCCAGATGCCAAGACAGGAAAACCATTAATGGGATAGCTCAGCATGTAGAAATGATTGCCAATCAGGCAAGCAGTGAGAAATAGTACTGACAAAAATGTATTCAACTTTAGAATTTGATTTACTTACTGAATTTTCCTACCTAAGTAACAAAATAATGTTTTAATTGATTACATATTAATCAGGATAGAGAATTACATGCACATTTTTACTCTAATTGTTTTTGTAATTGAAAAACTTTGAAATAGGAACTCATAATTTTTGAGACAGTACAGTAACTATTAATCACAATTGAGATTCTTTTTAAGTGTGTTATGTTTCACATAGTTCATGTTTTGCCCACAGTATATCTATGCAACAGACATGTAGTGGCTGTGTAGTTAAGAAGAGGTCATAGTAATCTCTGTGTCTACAATTACCAATCAGTGTGAGCCACCATATGGTGTAGGTAATTGAAGGCAGGTTCACTGGAAGAACTGCTAATGCTCCTCAGCTCTATGCCATCTCTCTAGCCACTGATATACTAATTTGTAACATATTTACAAATAAAACACTGATGCTGTATTAGGCACTCTTCTCTTTTTGGTAACAGGCACCATGAATAAGGCAACTTATAATAAAACATTTATTTATTAGAGTTCATAATTCAAAGTCCAAGATCGTCACAGGAGAGGCATAACAGCAGCAGGCAAGATTGGCACTACAGAGTTTTTTAAGAGCTTACATTTTATCAATAGGCCTGAGACAGGAAGGGACACCTAACCTGGGATGGTGCAGGATTTTTAAACCTCAACACCCACCCCAAGAGCCTCAACTCCTCCAAAAATGTGAATTGTCCTTATTCTTCAAAAACTGTCCCCCAACAGGGACCAAGCAAATATATGAGTATAAAGGGCTGTTCTCATTGAAACCACCAGAGGCACCATGGAGAAAACAAAGGCAATTACAAACTGTTTAATTGTATTATGTAAAATGTTAATAAAATTCAGAAGATAACAATGTAATACAATCTTCAATCTCTTGAGGAAGAACACTGTCTCAGAAACTGGGAAATTTTTATTTATTAAATAATAGAAAAAGAAATCACAACATAATTTTGATACAAAATTCTTTTAACTTAATCTATAAATTAAATATATATATATATATTTATATATATATATATATATATATATATATATAACAGTATGTGTTTACTTAGTGATCTTTGAGTTGACATGTATATAGTGTTTGGCTTATAAACCAAAGCTTAATTGTAGAGATCAGCTTCACCAATATTTTAATATTATAGTTTTCTTCATGTTTTACAAGAAGAGTCACTTCCCTAAGTTGGTTTATAAACCCAAATTTGTACTATAGATGGCAGCATTATTTGTTCTCATTCTCCTGAAGGAACACAACCAAGTTCTTTCAGCACAGAATTTTGGTACACTTAGGAACAAGTCACATAAAGCATGTGTGTGTTTCACTGTGGCTTTCCATTTGAATAATGTCTTGTGAACAGGTGAGTACTTTCTCTTTGTTTTAATTACAAACCATCTGAACAGTGAAGTAACTACACTGGTTTCATTAAATATTTATTCTGATAATCTTATATTATACTCAAAATTAATAGACACTAAGAAGTGTTTATGTTTAGTAAAGTCAATAAAAAACACACTGTCATTTTAGATTTTAATATTATTGCAGAACACATCTTCTACAAAAGAAACTTGTTTATTTTAAGGGTTATTGTATCATGTGACATAGGTTGGGAAAAATGCTAAGGACATCACTTACTTTCTTACTAAATTACTTTTCATTCAGAGACAAAGGAATAAAATTGGCTATATGAAAACATGGATTTATTTAATGAAAGTTGCCTTTTATAATCCTACTTATTTTGATGGCTATTTTTAAACTTATTTAATTGTCTACTTCTAAGGTACTTACCTTAAGACCCCAAAGTACTTCAAATGTCCACAATGCAATGCTTCAAATATCTGCAGTACAGAAAACACATCTGCTATATTAAGACAATGATTGTGTTTTCCTTTGTCATCTTCTCCTTATTGGGTTCTCAACAGCTTGAGGATTAGAGAGATTCAATCTTCCTAAAATCCTTTGGCATGCTGTATGTTCAAAAACCTGTCAGGCATCATTCCACTGTAGCTGAATTTATCATATGGCTGGAGTTAATGGGCTGCTGGCCAAACTATTAACAATACTGCACCTAGAGCTCTGGCCTAACATGTACATTTTATTAAAACCTTATGTTTAATAAATTGTTAATATTTATTACTCACTGAAATTACTTAGTTGCCTTGCTGAGTCTGTCATTGAGATTTTTATCACTTATTTTAAATGTATGTAATATTATTTCCAAATAACTCTTCAACTTTACATCAAGAAAAGACCTGTTTAATCTGATTTGTTTCTTATTTAGAGGGGAGGCTTTGTTGTACAAACCACAGAGATTAAGTGAAGTAGTTTTTTTTTTTTTCTTTTTCTTCTGTCTTCTAAAAAGTAAAACATATTGATCAAGATCAGGGTAAATTAAAAAGCTGTTACTCTAAAGAAAGAGAACTTGCATATCTACACATGGAAAGCCTTGCCTCAGGAAAGCTGAGCTACAAGCAAGTTAGTAAACTCATCAATAATTTGGACTCAGCCTAAAGGCTAGCCGTACCTGGGTGTTAATAAGTGCTGACTCATCAAAAAATAAATGTCTACTACTCTAAGAGGCTTGCAAAGATTCTGCTTCAAAGTCAGGGCATGTGGAGCAGACAAACTCCTTTCCAATTTCATCAGCATTGTTTTTACTTTTCCTGACTGGCAAAGCTTGAAAATAATAACATACAATTTGTAAGAAGTATTTCTTTTGGCTTTTCTCTCTCTCTCTCTCTCTCTCTCTCTCTCTCTCTCTCTCTCTCTCTCTCTCTCTCTCTCTCTCTCCTCTCAAAAGAAAAACTTCTGATGCTTGGTTCATGATGATAAAAATAGTATTTGATAGCAAAAGCTAAATCTATGCTATTTTTCTGAGCCAAGCACTGAAACACATTTGATGGAAAAAACTACATTTGATACAATTCAGATAAAAATAAAATTATTTTTGCCACAAGAATTTAGATAGCAAGGCTACATGTTTTAGGCCTTATTTTGTGTTTCCTGGATCATTTCTAAATGAACTTTAAATACATTGAAAACAATTGACCTAGGGCTTTGTTTGAAAATACCTGATTTGAGTTTGGTAAACATTTCCCACACTTCCTAAGGAAGGTCGATTACATAATAACGTTTCTCTAATATTTGTGCAATTTAAATGATGTCCTGCATAGTTTACTTTAAGTTATTGTGTTGAAATCTTCAGAGTCCATGTAGTAAGATTGGGAAAGGCTTCAGGTTGTAACTATGTCAAGATGGAGGGCACCTGCCTGTGTGGAGTTAGTGCTGTTGTAAGAGAAACCACAGTGATCTCCCACCCTCCCCACCAGGATGAAAAGACAAATATCTATACACAGAAAATGTACATTTTTCCCAACTCCTGAACTAACTGCTTCTGGATCTTGGACTGGCTCCAGAGTCTTGAGGGTAGTTGTATTTTCTTTGTAATTCATTCCATCTGTGATTAGTTGCTATGGCAGCCTAAATGTACTAAGCCATTAATAGAATTTGTGAGACTTCAGTGAGCATCGCCCTTCCTTTGCAAAGTTTGTGGTCTGCAAAATTTATTCTCTTGGCATAAAATATTACTTAGACTCACTTTCCGAATAATTAAAGCCATTCACATTTTAATAATAATTAATACCAGTCAAAATCTGTCTACAACAATTTAGGACTGTTCAGAAAGTATTTCTAAATTTATCATTCTACGTCTTTTTCTTTGCTGCTGTTTTTACATATGACAGAATTATCCTGCAATATAGCAAGTACCTAAATGATAGTAATCATAATATATAGACACAATGGTATAATAGAAAATTATAGCATTTTGTATCATCAATTTGTATCTCATTAATAAAGCTACAATTTCTAGGTCATTAGTATCTTGCTATGAGAAAAATTTTAATAAAACACAAATTTTGGTAGATTTCTGAAAAATAAAATATTTTGCTTGAAATAAATTGCCATTTTTCTAGAATGTACCTCAGTAAATTCTACCAATAAAAGCTATTCATTATTCAATGGAGGAACATAATGGAATAAACAGTTGTAGGTTTTCATTCCCAGTTGGAATCAAGTGTGAGTGATGTAAGAGACAGACATGTGCCTGAATGCTCAAATTAATTGTATGACTCATGCCTCACAGGTAAAGATACAAAATACTTCCAAAGCACAAGGCTAATCTTTAAATACATTGACCTTTGAATTGTTTCTATGTTTATCTGCTTCTGTTGTAAGGCTAATTGCTCTAATAACTCAGAACACAAATCTGTGGGGAATAAAACAGCTACAGATAAAAAATGTTCCACTCATTAGCAAAAATAAAATGGTAATACAGAGAAGAAGCAATTTTGTAGAAGGCAATTTATAAAATATATGCATATATATTCCTATGTATATGGTAATTTATAACATATATAATATATAAAGAAATTTATAGGGGAACAAATTGTATTGCAATGATTGATTTATTTTTATAGATATTAGTTACATTATTTTATAAACTACCTGGGACACCTACAGAGAATGTAATTAGTTTGCTATATTATTATAGTAAATATTTCAAAAGAAATTGGTGTCTAAGTACAGAATATGACAACTTACTTTCTGTGTATTAATTTTCCAGAGTAACAAACATCAGCACATTTCTATTCAAAAACCATTAGTCCTTCACTTTTTTTGAATATTCACACTAATTTCCTTAAGCATCAGTCATATCAGAGTTTGCTATGTGCTTTGCTCTTTCTTTAATTATCAATTTTAAAATTATATTGTGGTCTATATTATTGTAACTCATGCTATTATTTAATAGAATTAAGAATAGATAATTTTAATTATCTCTAATAATAGAAATATAAAAAACAGAAATTACATATATTTAAGGAATAATCTTGTATAATGTTACAATGTTTACATGGTTGGAAATATGTGATAATAAATCCAATTTTTAATGTATCTCCTTAAAATAAAGTGTAAGAAGTTGATAGTATGCAAAAATATGTGAAATTATTTTAAATATAATAAAAGAATTATAGCAATGAAACCAAGAATAGAATATACTTGTTTTTAGCACATCTATAATACGAATTTAGTTAAATTCTAATGTCATATCACTTATTTATGGTTGTCATAAAGTCTGTCAAAATTATTCATTTAAAATTACTACTACTGTTGAATAAAAATATTAATATCTTACAAAAAATTTAATTTTAGTCAAATTATCCAATTTTAGTAAAAATATTCAGTACTTAGAAAGGTGATTTGACATAAATTCTAAACTTATTTAATAAATAAAATAATTGAGTGTAAAATAAAAAATATTTTGTTTGGGTGACTATCAACAAAGTAATTTAATAACTAATATTACATGATAGAATATGCTTAGTATTACTGTGGCTTATATAGCTACTTGTAACAATTGCAGGGGTAGTGGGGGGTTGGCGGGAAGGACAAGTAGTGGTGAGAGTTATGAAAAGAAAGGGGAAAATGACATAATTATATTTTCATTAATATGTTTCAAAAAGCCTTTCCCTGTCATGGACTTTTGACATATTTAAAAATGTGTGTGTGTGTGTGTGTGTGTGTGTGTGTGTGTGTTTGTTTCTGTGTATCTTTGTGTTTGTGTGTGTGCATTAGAGAGAGAGAGGGAGAGAGAGAATGAGAGAGAGAGAGAGAGAGAGAGAGAAAGAGAGAGAGAGAGAGAGAGCACACAAAACTAAGACCATGCGATACTTTACTGTCTGGTGTTTGAGATACTCTACTTTTGAGACTAGGTCTCTCTCTAGCTGACTGAAAGTTTCAGAAATGTAGTTACACTAGCTGGGTAGCACCCTATTGTTCCTGCCTCCCTAGAGTTAGCATTGCTAACTTGCCACCATGACCTCTGTTTTCCTGTGGATTCTGGAAAACGAAATTCAAATCCTGGACCATATGAAGTTAAGAGTTAGCTCTTTGAGCCATCCCCACAGACCTGGTTTTTGAAGGTACAAGCAATTACTTAACATTTAATCATTATTTGTTGCATTGGTATGTTAATTTCCCACTGATTTGTTATTGATAGAATATTTTGAAATGTCAGCTTTCAGTTTCTTCTTGATTTGAATTTAACATGTTTATAATAAAACTATGCATACTATGGTTTTGCTTCTTGTTAGGATCATTACTCAGTGTAAATCTGCTTCCAAAAAAAGCTCAATGCAGCAGTTAATGATTCCATATTATAAAACAAAAACATGAAGAAGTATCTCCTCAGTCAAAAACTGTTCTCCCTCCCTCCCTTCCTTCCTCCCTCCCTCCCTCTCTCCATCCCTCCCTCATTAAAGACACTGACTGCATCACTCTCTGAATTTGATGCTGTTGCAGCACATCAAGGAATCTGGTAAAATGTGAAAGTCTGTGGTACATTTAAGAACATTTGAGAGTTCATCAATGGGCAGATAAGATTCTTATAGGAAAGAAATCCAGTACCTTAGAATATCTAATCTTTAGAGAGGGATAGTTTTAAGGCTGGTTCAAGAAAAGAAAAGGGAAGTTGACTTAACTAGTTCATTCTGGGCTCATTATTTTGTTAGTGAGAATAATGACCTTTGCTAATGGTAAACATTTATATGATGAAGAAACGGCAAGTTCTAAACACAGTGCCCATGATACATGGTAAACTTGAAATGCCTCCCTTAGCTTCAAGTTTCAGGTTTCTACTTAATTTAAACACTTCGAGTATTAGAATTATTTTAGTAATTTAGTTACATTTAGTGTGTGCACATTATCCTTTATGTTCTTTGCTTACCCAGAACTAGCAGTCCTCCATACTCTAATTCAGAAGTGATATGGTATGGTATTCTGATAGCTATTAATGTGGCAATGATTTATCAGTCACTAATAGTCCGTTAGTATTTTGAAACAAATGCAATATTTCATAGTGACTTGTTTTCTTTACTGTTGAATGCATTAAAACAAGTATATTTGAATGTGAAGTGTTCCTGACTGCCATTTTGCCATTTTTTGTTCCTCTCTTATAATATCCAAATGGTATTTGTTAGCTATGGATAATCCTACATTTAGACAAGATCCTGATAGGCTAAGCATGTATTTGATGGAACAGGATATTTCAAATTAGTCACAATGTATATTCTATTTTTTCCCATTAGGTTGAGCTTGCTAGATTGAAATTTTGATGCATATATACTAGCTACACTGTGGGACTTTAATTACTATTGTATTTTGATTATCTATGGAAAACAGAGAAGGTACAGAGGATTTCTATTTATTTATTTGATATTTTTACCTATGTTTATGTGTAATTTACTTGTTCATCTACTCATGTATTTATGTATTCAGATGAATAAATGAATAAGAATCAAAAACTTTGTCCATTTAGTTGAAAAAGGAAAACTCAAAAACATTGAATCACAATGTAATCTTATTAAATGTACTTTAAATCTGACTAAGAATAGTTGAGAAAGATGAGTCTAATAGATGACATGGGTTCATGTTACTGTTACTACAGATTTGTAAGTATATCTGAGGTTCTATGCTCTACATTGTTTTGCATTTCTAATGCTGTTCTTCTGCACTAAGAGTCAATGAGAAACATTAACTGAACCTTTCCTTTCCAGATAATACAGTTTATAACCAAAAGAAAAATAACTTTGACCAGATTTATTTTATAAATTAGGTCAATTTGCATTGATGCTCTAATTTAATTTTTCTTTTTATATTCATTTGAACTCAAAAATTTCAGAAATAAGAAATAAGAAGACAAATGCATAACATATAGTAGAATATATTATTGTCCATTTTATATTTGATTTTACTTCACCATGAGACTAAACATGAAATAATCAGTGAAATTTGCTAATTGATGTCACATCAAAATTTAATCGAAGAATTTAAACAAAGTTTTGTATGTTTGTTCAAGGATGTATTGTACTTGCTTCTAGAAGCTATAAATTAATAGATGTGTGTGTATGTATGTGTATGTGTTTTTGTACCCACATATTGATGAGCCGAATCTTAAATGTTTTGCATAAAACTTAAATAATTAGAAAAAGAAAATGATATAATCAAGAAGAACACTATATTCAAAATCATTTAGGTAAACTAGTAGGTGATATATACATGATGTGGTATAGATTATCAAGGTGAAATAAATAAAACAACTAAATGAATGAATCAGTGAATAGTCAGATTTAATTTGTCTTTTTTTGTACATGAGCTTATTTTTATTGTAAAAACAACTTTTTAAAGAATTCTGATTATATACAATTGGCAAGATAATTTATTTCACGTTGAAGCCAATGTAAACGTTATTGTGAAAAGCTATGGCACTACTAGATTAGAATTTAATTAAAGTATTTGCTTGAGTCATTATAATAGTCTGTGATAATGAGGCTTGGACATATATATGAAAAAAAGAGGTCCAAAAGACCCATTAAAATCAATTTAAACTTTTGGGGGTATGGTTTAGCCACTAAGACAATGAGGGTTTAATCATAAATGACATATAAAGTAAAAGAATGATTAAAATGATTTTCATTGCAATAGAATATTAAAATGATAGTATTAGCTATGTTTACAAAAATTTTGATCAGAGGAATGAAAACCAGTAACTTATGATTGCAATATTTATTATCTTTTTAAATAGAAAAGTCTACTAGGACTTGATTTGGCTGGATTAGTCTTGTATACATATTCATGTTGTCAAGGAAGGGTTGAATGCTAGATATATATGCTTGGAAAGATAACATTAACACCTTGAGACTAATCATGTCAGGAAGCATTTAAATATGTACAGAGAAGGACATTAACACTAATTCTTGGATATTAAGGTATTTAAAGATGATGAAGATGAAACAAATATGAATAACTAGTGTGATGGTTAGAAAGTGAAAACAATGGAGCTAATAGTTTAATTTTTTTTTCAAGGAGCCATGCTAAGTTTACTGAAGGAATGGGTGGGGAAGGGGAGGAGAAAGAACGAAAGAGAAAGGTAAGTGAAAGAGGGCGCAGAGAAGGATAGAGTCAAAATATTTTCAGAAGAATGTCTTCTACTCTGTTCTAAATCTATGAATAGTGTAGAGTAGAGAAGTTAGTATAAAAAGGGTCATCATAGGCATATTCTATGGGAATTCTGTGAGTATTCTCAGGATCTGTTTAAGAGAGCAGCACAACAGAATAACATACAGAAGTTATAAACAAAATCCAACATATGAAGATTTGCTACAATAATGTAGTAGGATTTTATTGTCACTGTGCTTCTTATGATTCTTATCTTCACTGTTTCTGAAATGCTTGTTTTTTTCAAAAATAGTTTCTATTGCTTTGAGTGAGGAAATAATGAAGAATCTGACATCAACAAAGTCCCTCTTTTAATTAAATGGGCAATGCATTAGTATATAGTGAGATTATGTAAGAGAATTCTTCTTTTTCCATGCTAGTAAAATATTTTTATTTTTATAATACAAGAAGAGTAAAGACTTCTTTTTAGTGTATGCCAGAGCTAAGGGAAGCAGAGTGAGAGGATAAATAAGACTTTTATGCATTTTTGATAACCATAAAAAGTTAACAATACTAACTGATTGCCATAAAACTTATCATAGCTCCAAATACATATAAAGGATCAGTTTTAAAATCTATAAAAGTAAAAAATATACTTATTTTTACTTTTATATACAGTTGGATGCTCTAACATTTATTTTGTCTTCAATATAAAATTGTAAACTGTGATGGGAATGTTCTCTGTGTGTTGTAAATAAAGTAACTGATTTGACCTATGTAGAGCACCGTAGAAGTGGGTGGAGAATCAGAGCACAAGCAGCTAGGAAGAAGGGTGGAGTTAAGTCAGTCCTGATTAAAATATGATGCTTTAAACAAAGCATGTGTGTATAAGAAAGTCTGAGCACCCTTTTCTTCTTGAGTAATGGCTCTGAGAAGATTGAATGTGCAAGGAAGTGGGGTCACCTTGTCCCAACTACTCAAAACCAGACTCATAAATAAGGCTGTGGGTAGCTCGGCATGGGGTGGGGGGAGCAAGAATCAGAGAATTCTGAACCATCTAAAGAAAAGTGAAAACCAAGAGAAACTTAGCTAGAATAATTGTAGCAAGCTTTCTTGTCAGACTATCTCTGAATCACCAGCCCCCAAGTAATGACAGAGAAAGGTATTATTAATTATGAAAGCTTGGCCTTTATCTTAAGTTTATTTCCACCTATCCTTTATAACTTAAATAACCTAAATTTAAAAAATATCTACATTTTGCCATGTGTCTCAGTTACCTCTCCTCAGTATATTAGATTTGCTTGCAATCTGCTGGTGAAATCTGTGCACCTAGATGTCTATTTCTCTCTCTCCCTCTCTCTCTCCAGAAATCCTGCCTATCCTCCCCTGCCTAGCTATTGCCCATTTAGCTCTTTAATAAACTAATCACAGTGATACATCTTCACATTTTGTAAACAAATATTTCACAACAATATTTTAAAGTGTAATATTTATTTTAATATAAGCCTACAAAACTTTGGAAAATATAACTTATTGTATCAGATAAGATAAAGCATGCTGTAACATTGGTATGTTTTCACTTGTTACTCTCCTGCATTCTGTACAAATTTCTGCTTGTCATTTTAAAATTAGATTATTTGAATATTTATTTAATATAGAATGTGCTAGAAAGTTTTACATTTTCTTTCATATTCATAGCTACTTGGGATCCTCCTGATGTAACAAGGACTATTTTGCAGCATAGGGGAAAAGAAAATATATATGTGAATATTTACTGACGAACTATTTACTAGCACCTACCCTTCTCCTGGTGAATTTATCTTCTCTACTGACATGATTGTGTATATTTATATAATTGTGGTTATTTGTGTATGCATGTGTACATGCTGGCAAGAACATATATATTCTGTCCTGATGAACTCCTTTTCTTCTTTTTCATTCTACTATGAACATTCTTTAAACACACATCATACATGACACGGATTCATGATTTCAGAGGTCTCAAACAAAATTCAAAAATCAATGTTACAGTTAACGTAAATGTAAACTAAATGCACATTATATTATTAGTCTGTTGGAAAGAGCATAGAATTCAAAATAGCATATGAAGATAAAAATTGTATGTACAATGCTAACATCTTGATTTTATTCTTAGGATATAATTTTCCTTTTATGACACCCGTCATGTCTTAACAGTTCTGGATTCTATTTTCTATTAAAATGTACCTGTATCTAATTTTATTTTTATGATATCTTTTTGTATGTGAAAATTCTGGACTCTATTCCCTGTTGAACTCTGCCTCTATCCATTATGATGTGTGTGTGTGTGTGTGTGTGTGTGTATTTTGTTTCTGCTTTGAGTTCCAATATTTATATGCAGAAAACTAAACAGGGATTGTTTAGGTAAATTTTACTTTGATAGAATTTTCAATGTACAACAAAGGCTTTATAATTCCTCGACTCAATGCAATTGTAATTTAGGACAGAACATGTTTCTTTAAAACAAAAATAAAATACATAAAAATTTCAATTACATAAGCAACAAAAGCTAACTTTACCAAGTTTATCAGTTACTTGATTGCATACTGAATTTGAGAGTATATGATGATATATCAAAAACTTATTCATGTGTATGAGACAAAATAAGTAAGTATTCACAATTATCCTGGATAAATCACCAACATTGTGGCCAAAATGAACTAAACAGCTAGACCTTGAAACAAAATAATAATAAAAATTAAATCAAAAAAGAGAAACAAAAACAACTTAAAAAAACATTTAGAGGTTACAAGTTCTGTGAAGGTCTTTTGCTTACAAAAATATTTGTGAAATAGTATCTAGAAAAAGTGAATGAAGTGATGAGTTTTACACATTGATTTTTCAAAGGATTAAAATATTTAAATAAACTCTAAGTTATCCTTTTTCTGTTTATTTACCACAGACTTAAGAACTCAGAGTAGTAAGTAGATGGTATATGTTTGTGTCTAACAGTGCTAAAAGTAACTTGGCCTGAATTGAACAAATAATTCTAGAGGTTGTAATTTATTCTATATTGGTAATTGAACTTATTTCTTTCTTAAATCAACAATTTTGTCTTTTTCTGAGCATTTTAGTCTCTCAAATGCTCTTTTAACTAGCCATGCGTCATATTGACTCTTTCACTGATTAATGTGCTACGCTATGTGACACATATTCAATTTAGACTATTTACAGTGTGGCTTGACCTTCTTATGGGAATATTTTAAAACTTTTCAATATTTTTTCATTCTTGGTAGTGATTTTTCCCCTCTGTGTAGCTTGTTTATATTTTTTATTATGAGTAAAGTCATATTTTTTATCCATGTTTATCCTTGTTCAAGCTCCCTTCCCCTCCCGCCCCTTCTAGTCACTCTCTCTTCTCCACATCACTTCACAGTCCCTTACTCCTTTGTTTTTTATTCTAGCATTTTGAAGCAATTATTGTTGTTATAAAAGTCATTATGTTTATCTGCAAAACTTTAACTTAGAATATGTGAACTCTTCATCAAAAGAGTCCAAGTTATTCCCAAATTATCAATCAAGCAAGTGAGGCTTTACTTATAAAAGACACTTTTTGTTCCTGACTCTTTTAAAGTGATCAGCAGATTGGAAAATAGACAGAATCTGAAGGAGTGGGAACAGAAGAAATTTCTCATCTTGACAATGCCAACCTCCTGGGGATATTATTTGTGTTCAGATTCACTTCACAATGAACTACTGACTATTTTTTTCTTCCATTTGACATCGGTCTTATTTTTTCCTAGAAATAAATTCAGAAAATTATTCAGAAAATACAACCATAACCATGCTCTCCCATTTTCTAACCCAACACTGAAACAGGCATTAGACTGTGAGATATTTTCCTTGTGTGTATGTGTATATGTATGCGTATGTTTATGTCTGTGAGTCTATTTGAAAGTCCATTAGTTGTAAACTCAAATAAATTTTAAATTACATATTAGGTTGTAATGCAATTTTCTGTTTCTCTTTGTTTTGGTCTGTCTGTTTCTGAGAGGAGCTATGCATGTTTAGTGTTCAGTATCTTTGAGATATTCATTACAGTTGTTGTCATTTGAAGGATTTAAATTTTCCTAGCAGGTAGGAGAACAATTATCTGTGTAGGTGTGTTTCTTTCTTTTGTATGTGGTGTGTGTGTGTGTGTGTGTGTGTGTGTGTGTGTGTGTGTGTCTGTAGAAAGAAGTTTCTGACCCTGACTGGTCCCACAGTTTGGCCTATCCACCACCACTTATCTGGACCAGCAATCCCAAAGTCCCAAGGAAACACACAATGCTTATATTAATTTAATGCTGCTTGGACTATGGCTCAGACACATTGCTAGCTAGCTCTTTCATCTTAATTCAACCCATTTCCATTTATTTATTCTGCCATGTGGCCTATGGCTTACCTGTGTTAACGTATATGTTGATTCTTGGGCGACTGGATCACATCTCTTGTGACTCAGCCTTTTACCCCCTATCTATAGCCCAATATTTCTGCCTACTTCTAAGATGTGTGAATTAGGCAACAATAGTCCTTTATTCACACCATAAAGACATCCCACAACATGTGTGTGTGACTGTGTGTGTTAGGGATAAAAAAGAAAGATCTGTCTTTTAATGCTGGTGATACTATTTCATAGAAAGTAAGACTAGGAAAAAGTAAAAAGAAACCAAGTCCGGTATGAACCTTGATTCTACATTATAACCCACAAGTATGGGAACTGATTCCTCAGTCATGCCTTTACTGAAATTATAGACAGGATTATGACTAGAGTCTAGCAAAATTAAGTTAGTCCTTGTAGATATTATTAATTAATCTTCAGGTAATAGAAGCTAATTTAGAATGGCTTGAAAATTATTTTCTTTTCAAATTTCCTTTATTTGGGAAGTAACATGGACATTCATTGGAAAGTATACTTCAAATTTTGAATTTTGACATTTACTTACTGAGTATATGTTTTAAGGCAGCAAGTTGCACCTCCCACATAGTCATGCAGTTTTGAGAACTAGCAAACTCCCCTCTAAGGTGCACTGTGCTGCTAACCAGACAATATTATGATTTTTGGATTTATTCATGAATTTGCAACTTACATTTCCAATTGCTGACAAGTTTATTAGAATGCCATTGGTGTGTAAGCTGTAAAAACTGGATGAATGGGAAACTCAAATATTCACAAGCTACTAAGATAAGGATTTAAAAAATTTAAACTTAAAAATATTTTGAGAATATTCTTTCCCTCCTCCAAGTTTATCGAGGCTACCATTGTGGTGATCAATGCTATATCTAATAATGATTGCCTAAAGATCAGAGGACAGTGCAAGCCAGAGAGCTAGCCGTAAATGTCAGGCAGCAGTGGCACATGCCTTTAATAGGAGCATTCCAGAGGCAGAGGCAGAGATCTCTCTTGTGAGTTAAAAGCTGGGATATAAGAGATTTATCCAGTCCAAGAGAGAAATAGCTCAAGTAGTGATCGCATTCACCTTTAATTCCAGCCTTTGGGGTCCCGTACTTCTGCTCTCAGTACTGGGAAGTACTTCTAGTACTAGGAAGTTTGAGGAAGGAAGTGATACTGCAGGGCACAGAGAGAATTATAAGACAGGAGGAAGCAAGAATTCTTCCCCCTTCCAATTCAGGCTGTGCTTCTCATCGTTCAGTCTGAGGTTCCCTAGCGACAGGGTCTACCATTTTCTGGTACAGGAGTTGGATAGATGAGAAGTGGCTGTGGCTTGTTCCTTTGTTTCTCTGATCTTTTAATACTTCTCCAAGTATCTGGCTCTGAGTTTTTATTATAGGATAAATTAGGATTCATGCAACACCTTCTCCTTACCTGTTCAACCTTAACTTCTTTCCCATAAACTAACCAAACTCCCAATATAGCAACAAAGTGCAAAAAAAAAAAAAAAAAAAAAAAAAAAAAAAAAAAAAAAAAAAAAAAAAAAAAAAAAAAAAAAAAAAAAAAAAAAAAAAAAAAAAAAAGAAAGAAAAAAAAGAAAAAAGAAAGAAAATAAAATACATTTCCAAAAGAAAAATAGAAACAATAACAAATAGATAAAAATGTAAACATAAACCAAATAAACACACACACACACACACACACACATACCCAATATCTCACAGTTCATCATTTTTTGGTCAGTTGCTGAAGATGAGATCTGCCCTGGAATGATTAATACATCCACTGTCATTCCACTGGAGAAAATTGATTTTCTTTCTCAAATCAGATATAAATTATAGTTCCATTATTAGCCTTTACCCATTCATTTCTTTAAATACAACAAAATATTTGATTAAAAAATTATAACACTGAAATCAGACAAGACAGTCCAATCAAAGAATTCAAGAGAGAAACAAGAGTCAGAAACCCACTCATTTCCACACTCAGTCACACTAAACTGAACTTGGAATCCAAAAACACTAAACTGAAACTTATAATATCAGAGCAGAATATCCGGTGCGAACTGTTCCAGGCCCTCTGCATGCTGCCTCACTCAGTGAGTTCATATGACCTTGGCTTGTGCTCCTTTAGAAGGCCTTGTTTTCTTGGGGTCCTCCTTCCCCTTTGGCTTTTACACTCCCTCTTCCTCTTTTGCAGGGTTCCCTGAGCTATGAAAGAAGGAAATTGATGGAGACATTTCATCAAGTCTGAGTGTTCCAGGGACTATAACTCTATGTATCTCTATATTTGTTCTATTCTGATAATAGTTGAAGAAGGCACTACTTCCTGACCAGAGTATGGGTTATCTTTTATATTTCAACCCAACAAATGATATAAAACTATTAAACTATGCCTGCACTTGGGTAAATAAAAGGAGAAGAAGAATTTGAATGGGAAAGGAGGTGGAAGAAAAGGAAGGAGACATTTTAGGAAACTCTTGAAAAATTTAAGAAATGAATGTGTGTACTTTGTACAGCAAGCCAGAAGGCTAAAAAACTTTAGGCAAGAATTGATTGTTTATGTTCCATTCTTGAACCTGAAATCTACAAATTAAAAATTTATCCAATTGTTGTGCTTAAAAGATGAATCACTTACACACATGTGTGCATGCAAGTAAACACACACAAATACACACATATGCATATATTATTTGCTTTATTTATATAATGCCTTATTCAACTGATAAATTTATTCAGCATGTTTAAAAAATATATATAGCAATTTTTAGGTTAGTATTTAGCCAAACCATTCTGTCCAACTAAGTAGTAATGTATTAACAATCTTTTTTTGTGTAGTTTTACACAATTTTAACACAAGCTAAAGATGTCTTTTCTAAGAGGGAACCTCAATTGGGAACATATCCTCAACATATTGGTGTATTTTCACAGCTATGGTGCATTTTCTTGGCTTATGATTGAGTTCTAAGGTCCAGCTTACTAAGGGCAATGCCACCATGGGTTGCTGGTAATGGTGTTAGAAAACAGCAGACTAACCAAGCCACAGCAGCAAGCCAGTAATTAATATTGCTCTAGACCATTTGCATGAGATCTTGTTACCATACTCCTTCCAATATAATTTCTGTATTGACTTCTCAAAATGATGTAAGATGAATAAACCTTATTCTCCAAAAGTTAATTTTGGTCATGGTGTTTATCATAGTAATATAAGCCTACTCAAAACACCATCATAATGATATGTGTTTTTAAATCAGTGTTATAAACATACAGTTCAAGAACTAGAATTAATTTTCACATCAAAGTATCCAGGTAATGGATTTTAAACTTGAAATATTCTATATCTAAATATTTGCTTATTAAATTGATTTGTGATTACCATTATTTAATTATATGTGAGCAAGGAACTAGAAATTAAACCCATGTCTTGACTCACACTTGATATATTTTTCAAAAATTTATCTCATTATTAGGATAAGATACATTATGACTTGATAATGCTTTTAATTTCAAAGTATCAACAATTTATAGCGATGGTGAGCAGCTATGACCTTTCAGGCAATTGCTATGAAATTATTATTCATAACTGATACATCATCTAATAATTTCTCAGTACACTCATATAAACTTCATTTTGTGTATATTAAGAAGTGTTATTTTAAGAATTTAAGTTAAAAGAAGCTATCAAATATTAAATAATAAATTTTCTCATAAATATTTTAATGATACCCTTTGGAACAAATGTAAAAAGAAAATAAGCTTCTAAGTTCTTTTGTCTCTGTAAATGCAGTTTTTTGTGACTACAGAGATATATAATTCATAAATTCATGTTAAGTTAAATAGTATTGAGAAGAAAGTTTTTTAACAGTTCCTGCTTTGATTTATAAGTCATATATATAAAGACTTACATTATTAGTTTATTACATTAAAGAATATATGTTCATATGCACTGAACTTCATTCATAATATTACATTAGAGAAAACTATGAAGCAATTTGAAATATAATTCTGTTTAATAGTCTACTAATTCACCAGAACATTAGCTTTTATTTTTAAAACTTGTGTAAATAATGTTTATTAAATAAATGCTTGCCTATCACATATAAATAAGAGTATAGTACAATATTTCTAGTTTGACTGACCTCTATATATAACTGTTTGGGTCTATTGAGTATATAAATAAATAATTAAAATTTAATATGACTCATTACATAATAAAATGTATTGATTAGAAATATAACATATATTGAATAATTTTTCTATCAAATAAAATATAAACAAACATAACAAAAATATGCTTGTCCCTTTCAGCTATATTTTTATAGAATACACAATGTTGAATACATAAATTTTCAAGAAGAGAAACAGAACTTAGTAGTTCCAAAAAGCTAAGTTAAATGTAAGTAAATAGGATCTTGACATGAAATATGTTCTGGAAAAATTATACAGCTCTAGAAATTGAAGAATGTTGATTTTTATTACCCTTCGTACATCAGTTATTTAATAAAAATTTCAATAGGTTGACTGTCTACAGCAACATAAAATAGGTAATATTTTAATAACTCATAAATTAGAAGTGACTTTAACAAAACAGATAATCACATTAACAACTTATACTTCAGACAGAACAAAAGATTTCAAAGTTATTTTCAAGTAAAAGTTTATGATGCTTGATAGAAATTCTGCAACAAATAATAAAATTATTTTTTATATCGAAAAACAATACAATTATTCTCTCATTGTATATTGCTAATAACAATATACTAAAAGACAAAAGGACATTATGATCTTTCAAATCTGTGTACCATGATTAGAACATTAATAGAATTGTCAAATACTATAGCCTACAATTTCTTATATTTTCTCACTATTTGAATAACTGATTTGCTTTGATCTATTTAATTTTTGATTCATGACTTACAACTGCAATAAATATTAGAATGTTTGAGACCCATCTTAACAGTTTTGAATCTTCTTCTTCATGTTCTGCTTATGCACAGAATTCACTGTGTACCATTCTACATCAACTGAGGAAGGATATAATTGTTCATTCCAGATTTTTATCAAATAAAGTAAGTCTAAACTTGGTATTTCCTAGTTGTTACATAACCTTTTATTTGAAGAAAGCCATTTTGATGTGGTTCCTGAAAAGCTACATTTGGGTGTGCATTACTTTAGATAAATTATGCCAATCACATATTATCGCACCCTGACAGTATAAGTATTACTTTGACAAAAACTGTTATGCTAGGGAATTTCTATCAGATACATTATAAAAATCATCCATAAAGTTATATCTATATTTATGGAAACTTGTAAGTAAACAATCATTCACAAATCTTATTATTACAAATGGCTCAAGATTCTTTCATGTCTCTCTGGTGTTTACATGAAATTTCTTGGCTTTACTTATTGAAAACCTCCATTTTGTTACCCATTTTTTTTTTTTAACTTTTTTGATAAGTAGTTTATGAAGATGTTCCCCATTTGTTGCTTTCCTTTTGCAAGAAATCCACTTGGTTATGTTGTAAAATACTTTATATCACTTTAAAACACATCATATCACATTTCCCTTCAGAATACAACTCAACATATTTCTTCCTGGGCAACTTAGACATTTCTTAATAGTTCTTTTCAGTTTCTACTTTTTGTACTCTCATGGATGATTTTCTACTAAACTGTGGTCTCTTTAAACTTAAATACAGAACATGAAGCACTCTGACATCAAATCACATCCTTTTTTTTCTCAACTTTGAACAAGGGCAAAACATATCCTATAAATAGCTGTGTCCTATATCCTGTAGCTCACCCATCTATCTTTTAAATTGTGCCCTAATGTTCAAAATATACTCAGGCCCTTTAGACTCCATCTTTCCTTTAATGTGAGAATGTCTGTTTCTGCTATTTCTGATGTCTCCATTCATCATATAGCTGCATTTCTTTATTATTTCAGTGACTAATGATGCCACATCAGAGTATATTTTAACCTCACCAATTTGTTCACTTGCTTCATTCCATCTTTTCTTCTTGCTTTAGTGATTAGTAAAGTAAGATTCCATGTTATATATCAACATGAATTGTTGATACGTAGTTGTTCCTGCCTTTCCAATTCACAATAGACTTTTCTTAACATTCTACTTCATGTCATTGTCATTTACTACTAAAATTATTTATGAAATCTTTCTTTGCTACACACAAAATTGACTTAATATTCATTGGGTACTTAAAATATTTTCCTTCTATCTTGTTATACAAATTATTGTCCCTTAATTCATTTTATATAGTTTATTTTTAAAATGGGGGCATTAACTCACAAAGCTTTGACTTATTCTAAGTTAATATATCACATTGATAAAAAAAAAATTAGAATGGCGCACAATAGCATGTGTCCACAATCCCAGAGTTCTTGAGGAGGAGGCAAAATTATTTATTTACTATTTTAATGATTAGAATTTTCTATACAATGAGATTTTGTTCCAAACACTAAATAACTTAGATAATATACATAGTAATAAAACAACATATGATGACTGCTGTACATATATACTGGACATTTTAAACCATCATCAGTGATGGTTCTAAAATTAGTTTATATAACAATACTAAAAACATTAACCTTTTATTTTGTTTTGCTTTCTTTTTCAATTCAGGATTTCTCTGTCCTTGAATTTGCCCTGTACACCAGGCTAGCTTCTAATTCAGAGATCTGGCTGCCTCACTCTTTCAAGTACTAGGATGGGAGGCATGCACTCATTGCCTGGCTAAGCATAAGCCTTTTTAAATTCAGTTACACTAATACATTGAAATATAGAGATCATCTCCTCAGAGCTTTAATTTCTCTTCCTTGACAATGAAAATGGTATTCTGATTTTTCTTAAATCACCACTGCAGGGTGATAGGCTTGGATCTATTTGCATTTTTCTACACAGTACCATCCAGCTATGCCAACACTATGTGTTAAATATACTATCCTTTTTCCATTGAATATTTTGGGCCTCTTTGTCAAAGATCAGGTGTTTATAAGTTTTTGGGTTAATTTCTGGATCCTCAATTTTATTCCATTGATCCAAAAGTCTGTTTTTATGCCAGTACCAGGTTGTTTTTATTACTGTAGCTCTATAGCATAACTTGAAGTCAAGGATGGTGATACCTCCTGAGGTTCTTTTGTTGACAAAAATTATTTTGGCAATCCTGGCTTTCCTGCTATTTCAAATGAAATTGAGTATTGTTCTTTCAAGGTCCAAAAAATATTGTGTTGGGATTTTGATGGGTAGTGTATTGAATCTGTAGATTGCCTTTGGTAGAACTGCCAGTTTTACTATGTTGATCCTACCAATCCAGGAACATGGGAGAGCTTTCCATTTTCTGATATCCTCTTCAATTTCTTTCTTTAGTGATTTAAAATTTTTGTCAAATAGATCTGTTACTTCTTTGGTTATAGTTACTCCAAGGTGTTTAATACTATTTGCAGTTGGAAAGATCTTATCGGATTACTCTGTGATAAATAGAGTCTAAATCTCACATTATTTGTCTCTGTAATCATTGTTCTAATCATAATGAATAGACTAAATAGGTAAATTTCTATTACTTATGGTATTATAAATACATTTTATTTAAAGTTAGTTAAGTTTTACTAATCATAGATATAAGTATCAGTATCAAAACTTTGACTAGTATGACATCTGTCTTTTGGTGTAGGATAATCCTCTTATACACTGTAAAGATTTGTTAATTTAAACAGTTTAATAAAATACTGATTGGCCAGTAGACAGACAGAAAATGGGTGATCGGTTTAGAAGAATTCTGAGAAGAGGAAGGGTGGAGTCATGAGTCACCAGCAAAATACAGAGGAAGCAATATGAGAATGCTTTATTGAGAGAAGGTATCAAGTCATGTCACTACACATAAATAGAAATAAGGGGTAACAAAATGTGAGAGTTAGCTATTATCAAGCCTCAGCTAATGGCAGAAAACTTATAAGTACTCCAAGTCAATTATTTGGGTAGTGACTCCTGGGCATTTGGGTTTTACTAGAAGGACAGTAACTTCTGCTTACAGTCATTACATTATTTTATTTGCTAATAGTAATTAAGTATAATATTAGCATAATTCAAAAATATTAATAACTTTATGCTTGCTGGCATTATGTACCAAAAATTGCACAATTTTCCACAAGTGCTGACTTTGTATCTCATCCTTAAATAATCTTCATTGTTTTTCTCATGTTTTATAAATGTGGGATACTACAAATTTATTCATACCAAAAAGATCAACCATTGTGCTAATTCAAGGACAACTAGTAATACTCAGACTGGTGGCTTATGCATCAATCAAGGGTTTTTATTCAGTAGAAATTTCCATTATGAAAAGCAATGACTGTAATTTTGAAACTCTTGCTACAGTGAACTTACACTTGTAGAGAGAGAAAGAACTGCCAACTTATGTATACATTCAAAGACATTATAAAGACAGATACTGTTGGACCACAGAAGTCACAGATTTATTGACAATGTTAGGCAAATTAGATACCAGACAAGTAGCTGGAATATTATTTTGGTAAAAGTACAATGTTTTAGTTCAGGTATTTGAAAAACAATGTAAAGAATTTATTTTCTACATATAGACACAGATATATGCAGTAATTCAAAGTTTTTTTCTGTATAAATAAGACTGACCCTTGTTGGTTTATGTTTCTCATTCTTAATGATGTTATAATGTAAAGCATCTGCTATTTCCAGATGAAATATCTTCAAGAGTGCTAGCTTAAAAATTAATGCTACATAGGTATATTAGTGATAATACAGTTTACTTCTTGACAAATGTAACAAAATATTGGAGCAAATGACTTTAAATACAGAGAAAATGTTTCTGCAAAAGAGAGACCTGCTCCTTAATGAAGTATTGACCCGTAGTTCCAATTCAGCTAAAAAGAATTTCTATAGTCTATCTGTCCCACTTAACAACACAAACTTTCAGTGGATTACAGATTATGGGTACTTAGAGGAAAATTTAGAGAATGATGATAGTACAGTCACTACATTGTATCTATATTTTGATTCATACTTGAGAGAGATAGAAGCCATTATACAGTTTGGTTTTCTTCCACCTAGATCTGTTTTGTAAATTGATCAAAAATTAAAACTATACATTGATCTAGCAGTCTATAAAATGCAATTTTATTTTACAACTGTAGTTATATTAAGAATAGCTGAGAGAATTGGTTCCAGATGGTAATAGAATCCCAAGAGATTACATATTGAATAATATTAGTTAGTATTATAGAAAAAAAATCAGAGTTTAGAATTTACTTCACAGTTTAAAGAACTCAAAATTTGAAAAGTTAGAAACATAAGGCAGAGTGAGTTTATGAGGAAGTATCCAGTTTTCACTCTTAGTGAAATAGTAATTTCAGGAGTAGTATCACTCAAATTGACTGCATAAAATTTTGTTTTTAATAGATGTAATATTTAAATGTCATTTTATTTTTAGACATAAGGATGGTTTAGCTTAGAAAATCACTTTCAATGTTTTCTTTTTTTTGCTATATTTTTCTTTCAATTTTTTATTTTCTTTTATTATTATTATTATTATTATTATTATTATTATTATTATTAACAAAGAAGTCACGCTTTCTATCCTGTTTATCCTTATTCAAGGTCCTTTCCCCCTCCCAACACATCAGGTCATTCTCTCTTTCAGTATTTTCAAGTAGTATGCATATACTTTTTGAAAGTTTCAAGTTATTTTTAAAGAGTGATATTATTATTATTATTATTTTCAATGGAAGATTACTTTTCTCAACCACATATTTGTAACTTTTATTAGACCTAACTTGAATATCTTGAGATGGTCTTTTCACATTTCAAAGCGTATTAAAATTATAAAAGTTGGATGTGAGCAAATACCTGTAAATACAGCAAAGTTGGGTATATCTCTGTGAGTTTGAGCACAGCTTTTTCTACACAATGAGAACCTGTCAAAAAAATTACAGAATGAAATGTCTGATTTTTATACTTTATAAAATTAATTAATAATTGTTATTTAGAGGCCAACTTGGATCATGGTCATATACTCGGATGCTTAAGAATAAAATTGGGTTTTTTTTGTGATTCACTATTAGAAAGCGCTTGATTATAGAAACGTTAAAATTCACATTCACCGTTAAATTGCATTGGAAAACTTGTGTTTAACCTTTGTAACAGTTGGTTAAATTGGGTAATTACATTATGAAACCCTATGCCTTCATAGTTATGCAATAATTAAACAGCTTAAAATTATATGTTGCTAATATTAGCACAGCTAAGGAAAGACATTAAAGTTTCATGTGACTCTATAATGCATTTAATTTTTTACTAAAGTCATAACTACACAAACATTTCAAAATATTTATATAAAATTTTATTTCAAGATTTAATATTGAAAACACAATTACGGACTAAGAAATACTCTAAATGGCCTTTGATAATAAAATGGCAATGTTGCAGGCATGTTTTGTTTGATTTTGATTGTATGATGTGTTTATTTTTCTCTTAAACCTACTCTCATTGTTTGCTATTCTCTAGCATTCTATTCATCTTCATATACCTCATAATGAGAGCTCATCATAATGAAAATTTACAGAAAGGATAAGTATACTTAAGCAATTTAAGAAGTCATTGAAATTTTGTTCAACCTACTCTGTCTCTAGAAGAAGTATGTACTTTATTTGAAAGGGTTTCACTGTCTTCATTTTAAAAGGTTTTCTGTTTAGAAGTTCCAACATGAGTAGAAAGCTTAAATGTTTCATTTGACTTAATGTCAGGTGATCAAGAAAATTAAGTGCTTTGTTTAATTAAGTGCTTTAGACGCTTTTGTACAATGATAGGTTCCAAAACAAAATAGAAATTAATGTAAAGAGAACTTATAATATAATGTAAGTTTTTTAGAAGATATGTCAATAATTAATTTCTGACTGTGTTCCTTTTAGATTTAGATAAAGTTTCCAGAATTTGGAAATGGAATATATTTTGAAGTTATCTGAACAAAGGTAGCATAGTATCTAAAGTCCTTAGGTTATTAAATTAAATTTATAATAAAAATATAATAACAAACCTCCTGAAATATACCAAACCTGAGTTTGTTCGTTTTATGAAGATTCTGGCTTAGTACTGAGTTTAGTCATATATACTCATAATGTAAATAAAATATTTGTATTTATTAATTATATATTTTTAAAAGTTTCTATATTTATTCTTTGACAGTTTCACACATGTATATAATGAATCTTCATTATTTCCATTTCCACTCTAAGGGATAATTCTCTCGTACACTGTAATGTTTTCTCACTTGTATTAATTTAATAAAATGATGATTAGTCAATAGGCAGGCAAGAATGATAGGTCAAGTGAGCAATATAGGATAACGCTGGGGAAAGGAAAGGCAGAGAAGGAGCTGCCCGCCCAAGGAAGAGAAAGCAACTGCATTGAAAAAAGGTACCAAGTCACATGGCCAGAAATATATAAGAATTATGAGTTAATTTAAATGTAAGAGCTAGATAGTAGTATGCTTGAGATACTTATTATAATATTAAGCAGTTATTATAATATTAAGCCTCTGAGACAATTATTTTATAAGCAGCTGCAAGACCATTGGTGTGGAGGATTTGTCTAGATCATGGGCCAGACACCACTCTCTATTTTCTTTTTCTCATATTCTGATCAGCTTTCTCTTTTTTCTAAAGATCTACTTTTTACATTTATGTGTTAATTTGGATTCTAAGACTACTAGTGTAACCACAGACATTCAGGTCTTCATGAGCGTGGAACTGTTTATTGATTCCACTGGATTCACTAATGGATATTAAATTAGAAAAAAAATTATTGTCTCTCTCTTTCCCCGCTACTATCAGTAGCCAATAGTTCATCATGGAATAGTGGAACCCTATGAATAAACTATTCATCACCTTTATTTTTATGACTTTTCTAAATTTATTTATTAACGCTATTTTTACTAATGAAAGAGCATGAAATAAAAGATCTTTAAGGCTAAAATTATGTTTAGAATTTATTTAAATAAATTCTTCTGATATAAAACATTTTTATTTTTGTGAAATTCCATAAGAAGCTTCTGTGATCTCAGATTGCCATCTATAAACTATAACTCATTATCCATTCATAATGCTATATATTTGTTTTTAGGATTGTCCTTTTAGTAAACCATAAAAATTCCATATTTTGAACCATATATCTACAAATGGCACTTTATTCTTTAATTGCTAAAGGATAATTATAGAATAATTAAAGTTTTATCTATTGTATTTATGAAATATTTTATTCATGTATATAAAGTATATTAACCATATTGAATAAATTGAATATAATAAAAATAGATGACTGTAAGTGTGCCCAGTAGAAGACTCCTGCTCCTAGGCCATAGCTGTAGTAGAAATTAAGTTATATAAAAAATAAAAAATTAAAAGAAAATACAATAATAAACATAACTCAGACTCTGTGTATTTTCCATCTCTTTTGGCTTATTATATTTTTATTACTTTATTTCTCTTTTTTTTTAAATTTCTCTACCCATTTTGTTTTCTCTCCTAGTCAGCATATTCTTTTTCACACACATTGTAACCCATTTAGAGGTTTTCTCAATCTAAATCTGTTTTAATGCATATCCTTAATCATATTACAACCAGACAACTTTTAAAATGCTAGACTGTAAAGTACTGCTTTGACTGCTGACCCCATCATGTTTGGTGGCTTTTCAACATGGTAGAAGTACCAGAGCCATGCTTACCCTCCCAATTCCAGAAAGCAATTTTAAGTATTGTGGACCTATTTACCACCCTAACTCTGGGAAATCTTAGGGTCCACACTTCCACCAAGTAGAGCACTGACCCCTGCTGCTCATGCACTCCATTTAAGTGTTTGAGTGCAGGACCTCTTAAAGCGCCATAGCTTTTGCCACTACTGCTGAGTCAAGAAGCCTGTTTTTTTTTTTTCCTTCTTTATTTTGTATTTATCAAAAAAAACACAGTAAAAAAAAAGAATTTAAAATGTGGAAGGGTTAACAATAACTATACAGAGGATAAGAATCATAAGCATGGCTTATCAAGGGTGGAAATACAAATAAGATTGCTACACATATATTTTCTTTGTGTTCATCTTTCCCTCTGAATTTTTTTTTTCCATCCCTGTATATCCTTATTCAAGGTCCCCTCCC